>CAHIKZ030005608.1:4517500-4630000 GCA_903632075.3 Acanthosepion pharaonis
TGAGAGTTCCTCTTTGGTACCTAGATTTTATGTCTTTAAACGTAATACAAGATTGGCGGCAAGGAGGCATCATTTTACGGTTGAAATAGTGTGATGTAAAGATAATTTCTATAGTAATATTTTCATCTGTCCCACTTCCCACTGGTGGAAATCTCTTCCGGCTTCTTGTTTTCCAATCTGCTTTGATCTTCAAATACATAATGCAATGTCAATCGTTATCTACTCTTTTCGTAATGCCTGTCATTGTTCTCTCTACTTAATAATGTGTTAATTTTCTCATATTTTCTCAAAGTAAAAACTTATGTATTAGTCTTCGTTGGTGGTGGGGAAATAATTGAAAATAAAATTATTTCCTCGTCCAGCAGGGCAACTTAACGCGGATAATAAGAAATTCGTTCCAGAAAACCGCAGCTGGCAACCTGGAAAAGCATTGTGCCACAAGATGTCAGCCAAATGTTGCACTCAAGCTATTTGCAGACCTCCCATGATACCATGTACCTGCATAGAAAAGAACGAAGTTAGAGACAGTGAGTAAATTGTTTTTGTCGATATAAAAATATATATATAAAAATTATATATATATATATATATATATATATATATATATATATATATATATATATATATATATATATATATATATATAGTTTATGAAAAACTAGGTAATCCATATGGGTAAACCTAATATATATATATATATATATATATATTTTACTTCCTTCTACCTGAATATTCGAGAAATCTTATTAAAGAATATATGCGCTCTGCGGCATGATTCTAAAATGCGTTCCTGGACAATTTCAACAACGAAAAGGGACGCAGGTTCGAATCGTTCCAGACAAAGCCTATTTCTCTTTAATAAGATTTCTCGAATATTGAAGGTAGAAGGAAATAAATAATCATACGTTTAATTAAATAAACTTAGTGTCTACACAAATATGCGTATCCAAGATAAGGTTTAAATAATAGATAAGACGGATTAATAAATAAAAATCCATCATTTCTTTAAAATATATATATATATATATATATATATATATATATATATATATATATATATATATATATATATATTCTGAAATGAGGTTTTGTATTAATTTACACTTTTACATTCCCATCTTTTTTCCATATTCAAAACGTTTCGGCAGTTGTACGCTTCGGCCTTCACAAGTGGTTTAAATTTCGAACTGAACCCTTTATTTCGTCTAACGGAATAGATTGTTCTAATTCAACGTGCTATGGCTCTTCCGTATGTCTCAGTCATCTTTCTTTAATTCAACAATTTGTTTTTTTTTACCATTGCAGTAACCAGTTATTGAACTTACAACAACTTTGGGTCAATTCACTGGATCCAACCAACGCTTTTATCCAGTAGGCCATCCTTGTATTAATTTTTGGAACTTATAAACTTAACGTCTCCGTATACATGTATTACCAGACCTCATAATGCATTTCTTAGTTGTTGATATTATCGCTTTTCCCGAGAACTGCCAGTTACTGGATCCCATATCCTATTCATTTCCAGACTTGGCCGGTTTAGGAGATTTTTGGTGCCTAGCATATGTGTTGATTCTTTAAGTCTTCGTAATTTCCAGTGATTTTCTTTGTCTATTATTTCAACCATATCCCCACAGGAGTGGGGGGGGCGATGACCTCCCTTTTCCCTTTATATGTGGTCAGTAACGCCTAATTTTTCGATATCCCCCCGTGTTACCGCTTTAAAATGTCCTTACAATATTATCTTAATGAGGGTACCTGTTTCTCCTTACCACAGCTGCACGGGATGGCGTACACACAGTCATGTTCTGCTCTATCGGAGGCCTTACTCGGAAGAGGTGTCTGCGAAGTGATGAATCACATTTGAAAGTAATCATGATGTTATATGGACCTTAGACCTTTTTTTTTATTTTCCGTTAATCCTTTCATATAATAATTTTCAAAGACATAACTGGAAAGCCGTACGCAGGACTTGGTTTCCACAGATGTATCAGCCATTTTTATTTCTAGTTTGAATTTTTAATGAATATCTCAGCTTTTACTAACTTGAAACTTAAAACTTTATAACTTTCTTTTTTCTTAATAAGTCATCATATCTCTCTGTCCATACACGTAGACTTTCTTTTGAACAGGAGTAGAAGTACATCCCTTGTTTCCAGTTCAGGACGGGGTTTCCGGTTCCTTTCCTGTCACGAATTGTTACCTTAGACTATCGGCAGCTTCTATTATTCTCGACATTTTCCTCATCCAAAATACGCAGCATGACTATAAGCAACTAATGAAATAAAATTAAACCAGCTCGGAAAAAAATCTAAATCCCTCAACCTTTCTTTATTTCTCAGAAATTCGCTGAATACGTAATTTTTCTAGTATGGAATCTTCGAACACTCACCGGACGTTCAAAATCTCTGTGAAACTAATCTGAATTCGTCAATCCCCTCCAATGATTTTTTTTTTATTCCTGGCTATCTTCCTCTCTTTAGGAAGGACTTGGCTTGGGAGCTTATGTTCAGGTAGATCTACCACTTGCTTATAAACTCTCTCTCTTGAATCGCCAAACCATTCTTATATATGCCCCCGTCTTTATCTACTACCCTCAGTCAGCTAGAACAGAGGATCTTGCAAAGGACCCCCCAGCAATCAGTTGTTAACTGGCGCAGGAAATGTCTTGTAAATTTTTATGTCTCCAAAATAAAATAAAAAAATTCTGTCTGCCATAATCATGTCTGACGCTAGTTTCCAGGAGTACTTTGCCTCACGAATTCAACTGACTTGACGAGATTACATCGAATCAATAACTGCATCTTCTGTAAAGAGAGTTGTGTCACTGTGTCGTGCCAGAAAATTGTTCTCGTAAGAATCCACTTTGCACATTTAAAGATCTACAATTCGTCTGTGCATTGAATACTGTTGCCATATCTGGTTTAGTGCTCCTGCTGAATATTTAGAGGTTATTGACAAAATGTAGATAAGGATCTGTAATATAATAGATCCTCATCAGGCATCTCGACTTTAGTCACATTCTCATCGACGTGACTTGACTTCCTTTTATCTTTTCTATAACTATTTTCTGGGAACCGCTCTGCTGATCATTTTCTCCTGGTGTCCCAGATACATTAATTTAAACGTGATATACAGTTCAAAGAACTATATACGACCGCCACTTCTACGCCAATAGTTCATTTTCTCGCACTTCCAACCTGTGGATCTCTCTTCCGTTTCCTTTCTTCCCTGATAAATACAACCATCAAAAATCTAAATGCAACGTCAACCGCCGTCTTCTGTCTTTTTGAACTTCGTTCATCTTTTGTCCTTTCTTCAATCTTCCCTATTCACAGTCTTTCCTTTCACTTTCATTTCATGTAATCTACTAGTGGCATTACCGCCTTGCTTCGGATGAAATGATAAAAAATGGTGCTATCAACTAGTATTTGCTTCATGCTGATAGTTGTACTTTGATCATTCATGATGTGCTGGGTGATGTTTGCATGGATTGCACTAAGTTTCTATACAAAACCATTCTATACAAAAATATAAACAAGACGAAAATCTCCTAAACATTCATCCCATCCTGCGATTCAGTTCACTAGAGAATTACTCGACATGCTACAGTATGAAAGACTGAATAACGGGTATAATATCTTCTCTAAATGTAGAAAGTTTATTAACTAATGTCCCAGCCAAAGAAACTATAGACTTTTTCCTACAGAGCATATGGAATCACCCTTTGTTCTCACGTCTTAAAATTCGACCAACTATTCTACGAGAACTTCTATCCTGCACGACACAAATACAATTTTGCGACCACTATGGTAACATTTATACGCAAAGTGATATTGAAACGAATCTGTCTAATTTCTACATGTGTCATGTGCAAAAAAAAAATGTCTTCAGTATTTCCGCCAAACCCCACCCTCACCATACATGCATGTTATATCGACGATATTTACATATTAGCAAACAGCTTAGAAGACATCAGAGAATAATTTGAGACTTTCAGAATAATTCTATCATACACTTTACTTACGAACTTTAAGAATAAATTACTTTTCCTTGATGTATTAATCGATGATAATAACCATAATTTTACCAAAAGCCTTTAAAGAAAAACACTAGCAGAATCTCGTGTTTACACAACTACAAAAGTTAATGTCATCGCACATACAAAATAGCTGTTATAAAAACGTAATTTATCGAGCCAAAGTAATCTCTTCTTCGGACATATTCTATAAGAAACGTAGCAACATTAAACAAATAATTTCCCCAACCACGTTGTCGACGAACAAATAATATTAGTCGTAACTAAATTTGTAAAAATGACCCCAGACACCTCCCTGAGGCAAACAAATATAAACACAAAATGAACTAATTCAATCGTAAACAAATGTAATCTAATTATAATCAGGAGGAAAGAGCAATTAAAAACATAACATAAAAGTATTACGAACAAAACCGGAGATTATAAATCACATTATGTAAAATTAATGTTGTCTTTAAATTCCTTTACCCGAGAGATTCCATCTCCAAGACTAATAATCAAGAATCAGCATTAAATAGTTACATTGGGTTCTCATGAACCATATTTTCTCGCAGAGTGACCTGTCGTCTGTTGATACTTATGCAATCCATGCACACATCGACTAGCAAATCATGAATGAACAAATTACAACTATCATCATAAGACAAATATTTGTAGTTAATACAAAAAGTTTTCTACAGCCTCCAGTGCAAAGTAGAAGCTGTTATTATGCAAAATAAACAGCCCAGATTTAATAAACTATCATTCACCACAGGAGAAGTTATCTTGAAGTGTATATGATATAATTTATTTGCGCACGTATTTTTATTTTATAATAATATTGTATAATTTTTAGTGAAAAAAATTTTTAGTGAAAAATGTAAAAATAAAAATAATTAGATTAATACTAAACCACATTGTTTTCTGTGGCCTCGTTCTCATGCTAGACCATTACGAACGTCCGGCTTCGCAAAGAAAACTAGAATGCAGACAAAGAAATTCTATCACACAGTTGCCCCATCGGTTCTTGAGAATAGCTGCAAAAATCGAAAATACTTAAACAGGAAAAAAAATATAAATATTATCGACTGTGAATGTGAATTAGGCGCATTCCATTTCCTCAGAAGATTTGTTCTGAAATGAATTTCATTCATTAGTTTTTTTTAAAGATTTATCAACCATTTCTTGGTTATGTAAAGCCAAAAACTAATTTTGTATTGTAAGATTATTTATGTTTTACGAGTAAATATTGTTATAAGAATTATTTTAGAATGCTTATAGTTATTTCAGGACATATTACTCACTATTTATCCCATAACCCTTTAACTTCACATTCCTAGACACTATCCATTCAACACACAAACATCCGTGGCATATCCATTTGCGAATATTTTAGTGTATTTAAACATGTAATATTTAAAACAATCTATAAGTACTTTAAAACATCACGAAAACACATTCCTGGATATATATATAAAAACATTAAAACTACTAATTCAGATTAATCTAAAACAAGAAATCACAAAAGGGAAAACATTTGGCATTTTTACAATAATAAAACATTATAAGAGGAAAGCAAAAAGAACGTCTACATCTATCTATCTATGTATCTGCTGAAATATATATATATATATATATATATATATATATATATATATATATATATAAGTATAGGATTTTTGTATACGGAATAAATTCGAATAACGAACAATTACTATTCTTAAACGAGTGCTCAGTACAGAGCAGAGCAAATATAATTATTTATTTCAAAATTATAACATAAATATGTCATAAAATCACTACAAAAAATGTTTCATAAAATCACACAAAAATAGCCATTTTGTTTCAACACTTCTGGTGTCTTATCAAGTGATGATCATCACTTGATAAGACACTGAAATGTTGAAACAAAAATATTTTTGTAGTGATTTTATAATATTTATGTTATAATTTTGAAATAAATAATAATTATATATATATATATATATATATATATATATATATATATATATATATATAGATAGATAGATAGATAGATAAAATAATTCTTTAATTACACAGATACCAAAAATAGATTCACTATTTTTGCTATTTTCTTAGAGTTACCTCAATTCTTTGTAATTCTAGCATATTTACGGGGTTTCCGACAAACGTCCCCGGTACTTCACTCCTTTTACAGTACATGTTTACAATCCCTTTTATATTAGAAATAATAATAATAATAATAACAATAATAATAATAGCAACAATAATCTTTTTGTGCAAATACAGTAATGTCATATTTGATCGGTTGCCAGTCTACATCAGTTTTGCATAATCAGCTTTCACGTTATTCATATTGTCTGAAATATTTTCTAGCCAGTCCTTGTTCATATATATTTACGTCAAACGTATTAAGATCAGGAGAGATAGATAGATAGATAGATAGATAGATAGATAGATAGATAGATAGATAGATAAGCAGGCGGGCGTTTAAACTAATTTTTTTTATATCTGATGAATATTTTTATGCGGGGCCCATTACTATTTTCTTTCAAATTATATTCTGTTACATATCATTTTATATCCATGATCAGGCAATTGTATATTTATTAGGGAATAACACAATAGGCGCTTTTCAACAGCGTTAAGAGTAAATTCTTCCACACGTAGATAATTGCAATATCATTCTATTTACATAACTAGATAAGCATATGATAATCTACTGAGATTTACACCGGACGTATGCATATAATACAAATGCGAGGTGGTATAATGATTAGCAATCTTCTCCCGATAGAACAATTACGACTGAGTAGTGAATTCGATTCGCGCTGGGTGCCCCATACTTTCGGGCTTGTGCCACATCTAAGCTACGCTTGTAAAATCACAATAATATAAATCCGCTTATATTCAGAGTTTGAACAGTTTCTAAATGTGATCAAAAATGTAATTTAACACGTCATGGTAACAAAATATAAGATGCCACTTTTATAATAAATAATAATCTTTGTAACATAGTTATTCATATACATAGTATATTTATATATATATATATATATATATATATATATATATATATATATATATATATATATACTTTAGGCGGGGGTCTTCATTCTTGCTGCTTTTTTCTCTTTTACTATGATAAAAGTTTTTAAAAAAATACATAGATCTCGAGATAAAAGGAACAATGAAGAGAATACCAATATTACAAGTGATGAATACGAATATTTGATTTACTCACTTACGCTAAACGTATTACGGATTCATCTCTCTCTCCCCCTCTCTCTCTCTCTCTCTCTCTCTCTCTATATATATATATATATATATATATATATATATATATATAATAAAAAGGCTTAAACACTAATATTCCATGGTCATAATTTATTCCATTGGAATCGTAAATACGATCCAAATTCTTAAGACTTACAATTCAAAATGAAAACAGAAAAAAACAACTCCGGAAATCAAAACAGAATTTAGAGAAAGTGTAAGTATGAGGATGAGTGACAGAGAGAATTTTTGGAGATGTGGGTGGGGTGGATTTAAAAGAGGAGAGAAAGAAAGTCGACGGATGTCTAATACATAAAGATACATTTCGTGGTGACATACACACCACAGACAATTCGGATAGGAAGGGGAAAAAAAAAAAAAAAAGTGTGTGTGTGTGTGTGTGTGTGTGTGTGTTTTATAATTATTTTCGTTTCTCTCTCTCTCTCTCTCTCTCTCTCTATATATATATATATATATATATATATATATATATATATATATATTTGAATAAAAGACAGACCACGTTAAGATTCCATGTAATGTTATTTCACCATAACCCCTTTTAACAGGGTTCTGGATCATCAGACTTACTTCCAAAAGCTGAAATGAAGAATGAAAAAGAAAATTCACACGTTTTTACGGACCTCATCAAGTATACGCAAAGTTAACGAAGTGAGGAAGGAGGGGGAGAGGATATGAGGTGTCATATGTATCATTTTAGTTTTCTATTTTAACCCCAGTGTGTCGGCTGGATGTTGCTCAAATCTAACGCGTTTCGTCTCTAGATAAAGGTGGTTAAGGGGTGGGCGATAAGGGCTACAACAGCCCCAATAAATTACACGACAGGTTTCATTGAAATTCCTAGACGCTGTCAGTTCGCGTTACTTTAACGTGCATATTTGGGAGGTTAAGGTTTGATAAATATCTAAAATTTTAAAACAATCTACGAAGAAATTAATTTGAAATTCGCTGGAGTTTTGGGTATTTCCTATGAAGCAGTCGATTGGAAAGATCTATAGACAGAACATTGAAAGAGTAATCCGATTTATATTTAGTACTTTTTCCACTAAAGCTTTTTTGTTCATTAAGTAAACTCGTGGTTGTTTTTAGGCACTTCTTTTATATTTTCTTATCTACACATGTCTTAAACCCCTATTTGTAACCACATACCTATATCGTCTTATATGCCTATGAGTTCCTATTTACACCTACACACACATTCCCACGAAACGATATATATATATTTCCATCTTTACACATATACACCTGCAGAGAGAACGCACATCCACATGTCTCCATACTTGTCTCCATGTATACTTATATATATATATATATATATATATATATATATATATATATATATATATATATATACACACACAGGACATCTGTATACCCATATATACGCATACGAACATATATATATCTACACATCCATACGTATACACATATACACATACATACACACACCCATATATGCATACGTACATACATTTATATACACACACACATACATGCATACGCAATCTGCAGAATATCTATATACCCACATACGTTAATTTGCACTTACATATATCTCTACCCACGTATTTGTCCCTATTCTCATGTCCATCTGTGCATCCACTTATGCCTGGGTTCGAAGACTATCTCAGTATTTAATTACATTGTCTATGTCTTTATACATATAATATTATCCGATCTTTCATATTTATGGCAAAACATATAAGTACCTAACTAATTGTACATCTCCACACTCACAAAAAAAAAAAAAAAAAAACGGTATGTTTCTTTTTCCGTATAAAAATATATACATGTACATATCAACAGGTGTCTCAGTGTGCAAATACATTATCATGGTTGTATATATACAGTCATGTGTTAGTGTCCACTTGTGCATAGTAATATTTCTAAAAACAAAGGGAATATAAAACATTCAAAATTGCTGTTCCTATATGATTATTTCTTAGTGTACTTACTTAGGTTTAGGTTGTTTTTGTGTCGGCATTTAAACACTAGTTCATTATGTTTATTTAGCAGTATGTCTGGATCTTTATGTTTGATTATGAAGATTTTCTCCTTCAAACATAAGTTGCATCTGTCTCTGAAGTTTTTGGGAGTACTGGCTCTTGATATTATTCTCCACTTTATTTGTGGTGTTAGGCCACTCTCCAATAAAAACCAATAATGATTTGATAGTGATGTCTGTTTTTTTTTTACATTTATTTTTGAAGGATTGGCGATGGTTGTATAGTCGGTGTTTCCAATCTCCCGCTGATATTCCAATGTATATCTTTTTCTCTTCAACCTTTTTTTTGGGGAAAATTGTTGCCTCATATATTGTGTTCTCTGCCATGCATATTCTCTCAACTGGGCACTCTGATCCTGCAGTTGCATGTTGATTTTTCCATTCGTGTTGTATCCTGATCTTGTCTTAGATTATCCTGAAGGTCTTTTAAAATTTTACTGTTGTGTGAGCTAATAATTCTTTCCATATTGTTCATGCAAGAATAGCTAATCTTTAGATTCATCTTGTTGAATATTTTTTTCAGAGATGCATTTTTGCTAAAGTGTTTTTCTATCAGTTTTATGAAGTATTTACCTATGATAATATTGGAGAGGTTACAAAAAGGTGGGTTGAACCATATAATTTTCCTTTTTCTGTTTTTCGGTTTAGTGGATTTTTTACTTACTGACTTATCTATGTAATTTAGTGTTTGCTTAAAATTGCTTTTTAACAGGGCTTTATTGTATTTCCATTTATTCTGGTTAAAAATTGTTTTACTGGAGGAAAGTTTATTTATTCTAGCATTTACTGTATTTGGGATTTGTTTAATTATTGATTTCGGGTGATTGGAGTGAATATTTATATACATGGGTGATTGGTTTTCCTTTTGGAAGGGTTTATAAGTATTATTGTTCAGATTGAATGTAACGTCTAGGAAGTTTACTATTTTTAAGTTGGAAGAAATCTCGATTCTAAATCCTAGAAATTTGAAGGCCCTAATTATTTTCTTTTGTAGTTGGGTTGTTAACGGACCATTAGTATTAGGTACAGCAACTAACCCGTCATCTCTGTATAGTCCTATATTTTGAGGGTCAAGGAATCTACTTAGGATATCTAAAATGTATATACCTATTAGGTCTGCTATTTGAGCTGAATCAAAAGATCCCATTGGGACATCAAAATTGTCTCTATCTTTTTTAATCCAAGTAGTGTTGTTCAGTTTTAGTATGGAATGTCTAGAGTCTATAGTTTACGGATGATCGTGTCTGCTCAGTTTCGTATCCGAAATCTCATCAGAGTAATTTGTAAAGAATTAATGGATATTTTTTTTTAATCCGGTCTTTTTATATTACATACTCTTACTGCATACCATGGAATTAGTATAAAAATCATTGAATTGTACAGAGACGATGGACTTAAGGTGGAAAGAAATTGTACGAAATTTAAAAAAGAAATTTAAAACGAAATTTAAAACTAAGTTAAAAATTAAACAACTATTACATAGAGAATTCAAATGCCTAAACTTGAAAATTACTGTAAATACTAACATGAAAGAGTTGTGGTTGTCAAATTGATCATTAGAGTTTTTAATCCAGTGCTCGTCATTATGACTAGGACTGATTTTTTCGCATTCCTAATTATGTTTTTCCCTACATCTGTTATGTCTGAGTATTGGATAGCATAATCTATAGCATTCGTATTATTATTATTGTTAGGTAAAAAAATAATGACGTAATAATGTCGTTTTGACGTATTTTTTAACGTCAAAAAACGACATTATTACCTCATTATTTTTGCACCAATCTAATATTATTATTATTATTAATATTATTTTCTTTGATTTCTGGCGTTTACACATTTCTTTCCGGGTCCCGCCCAGGGACCTAAGGTTAGAAATGGCATCATGACACTTTCCACTGACAAAAATAAATAAATAAATTAAAAAATTTAAAAAATTACATAGATAAAAATTTTCGAGATTCTATTTCAAGGTCCTTGTATTTTGACAACTTTTTGAATATCTTCAAAGATACATTGCAGTCAGCAGGGACTGCCATATCAATAAGGAGGCACTTTTTTGTTTGTGGTCTTTAATAACAGTATCTGGGCGGTTGGCTTTGATTGTTCTGTCAGTGTGTATTGTGTAGTCTCATAGAATTGTAACAGGTAGAAGTTGCAGATTTTCTAGTTATTAGTATTATTTTTATTATTATTATTATTATTATTATTATTATTATTATTACTATTATTATTATTACTATTATTATTCATGAAATTAGAATCACCCCAAACAAGGTAATAATGCTACTAAAATACAAGAGGTTACAGGGTGCATAAAGAATTTGAAATAGAAACAATAATGTTGAGCAGAAAGTAAAGAGTATAATCATGGAGGCAGAAGATAGCGAATGACATTGCATTTAATTTTTTGAAGATTAAATTTTTTTGGAAAGTATGGAGTTGGAAGGAAGTTCCAAAAGCGAGAAGCACTAGGGAGGAAACTATTAACATAGAACATCCGGCTACATCTAGCTAACACAACCGTAAGTTGATGAGATCGCGACGCCACTCTAGTACTGTGATTAAATTCATATAGTCAAGGTACGAAAAAGCTTATTCGAACAATTACCATGAATTACCTTTCTAGTGGTTATCATCAGTCATTATGATGGAAGGCAGGGTACTTCTCTCGGATGGACATTAGTTTTCTTATAGAGGCGTTAAAATTAACAAACCATGGTTTGCCTCAGTTGCCGACGGACTTGAGCTCGTTCTGAACATCGGATGCCATTTCAACCGTGTCGGACTGGTCAGGTTTTTATCTAGTAAATTGTTGCGTCATCAGCGTAGAGGCTCAGTTGAGAGGTTATATCATCAGGAAGGTGATTAAAGAAACTTATAGACACACTATGAGCACGGGTGGATTCCTGGTGAACAAACGCCATAGTACGAAAGGATCTAGAGGAATGATTGATCAGGAAAGTATCGATTCAGGATTTGACAGAAAAGATTGGATCAGTTCAATAATGTTTCCGGAGACACCAAAATGTTTCCGCTTTTGTAAAAGCCTGTATGCCAAAACTTATCATAAGCCTTCGAGATGCCCAATGCTATACTCCGTAATATTCTAGATAAGAAGTGGCTTCACTGTTTTTATCTAGAATATTATGGATTATTCTGTAATTATCATCAGTACATCAGCATTTGACCTGTAAAACGAAAGTCATATTGCTTGTCTGAGAAAAAGGAACCGCGTTAAGAGATTATGAACCAATTCGCCATTGACTAGGGTCTCTTGGAGTCCCCCTCAAAAAAGAAGTAGACGGCTAATAGATCAATAGTTGGATGGGTCGGACGGCTCAGCAGATTTATTAAAAACTGGAGCAACTGATGATGACTTCCAGCAGTCAAGATAGCATTCATTATGCAGTTCAGAATGAAGAGGAGCCTGTTCGGGAGTATTACAGGGATACCATCGGTTCCACATGATTTATAGGGATCTAGGTTAGAGGAGATAGCAGAAACTATAGAAGGGTTATATGCATATCATTCAACAGAGACTCATTTCTGAGAGTAAAGATAGGCAGGGATACTCCAGAAGAGTCAAGAGTAGAGTTTGAGGAGAATTTACAGGCAAAGCATTCAGCTTTATCAGCAGAGGATGATAACACATCGAATTGGTTCATGTTTTTCTCTCTCCTTTCTTTCATGGACCTCAGATGTTTGCAAGTGTACTCTTTCATTTAACAAATGATATTAGAATGTTAGGCGTGGGCCTCGGAAACAGCCTGTTAGCTGCCATCTCTTTCTCGAATATCACGAAGTTCGATGGGCGGAAGAAAATATTTCAAGTGCGGAGGAGAGATTTAGAACAATAATTTTGGCTGAGTGAAGGGAAGAAAAACACTTGTGGCATAACAGTTGTGTGCGCAGCAGGCGGCGAACTTTGTGGGAAATTTCCTTAAAACAAGCCTTGGGTCAAGATGGGGCGAGTTGATGGCGCTGATGGGAATTTGGAGACGACGTCAAAGAGGCGAGACTAAGAGGAAGTAACAGAAATAAGATTAATTTTGTTTGGGGAGTGCAGGATTAATTTGAACATCACCCACCGCAAAGCGAATGGTTCCGAAATTTTATTGTCGTAACTCCAAAACAGTAGATTTTATCAAACTTTCTTTGTTATTTTCGAATTAAGCATGTTCATTTACACCTAAATGGAACTATTCGAAAAATCTTATTGGAAACTGATCGCAGGTCTGTACTGCAAATTACTCTCGATTTGAAATTAGTTCTGTCACCCATTTTTTTATTTACAAAGATGACTGGACACACAGGCGCATTATGGTCAGCTTTATAAACAACAGGCCCTTTGCCTGTTGTCTATAAATCTGGCCATAACACGCAAAGGCCGAACCGATACGAGCCTCGGAAAAGATTGCTTTCGCTCGCTTATAGTAGTAAAGTCTAGAAATAAAATCTTGCTTTCTGCTCGAAAATTTTTATGATCGTACACGAGGGGTAACGTTCTGTCAGAAGGGTAATTTGCGAACCACAAGCCTTTGAGTTAAGGAAACTTAACCCTGTCAAACATCCTTGTGTCTGGTCTGAGCTACAACGCAACACGAACAGGAAGGAATAGGCGCCCGTTGTGACGAGAACTGTCACGCTAGTAGTTTCTGCTTGCTATAGCGGCCGTATATGTTGATGTGGGTTCTCATCTGGTATTTATGAGAATGGATGAAAGAGCACATGCCGAATTTGACCGAAGAAAAGCCTCAGCGTCGCAATATTTAGTTCGGATGGAGAGAAAATGTTTTTTCTATAATGTGCACTGTTATGTATAATATATTGCAGAAATGGAAGAAGATGAGCGATAAAGCAAAACAGAGTATAGTAACGAAAGACGGAAACACATGAAAGAATTGTCGAGGCCACGAGAGACAATTCCCTGCTTATCTGAAGATTATTCCAGAAAACATAAATGCTGCAATCTTTTCAGCAAAGGTGTGGGGCGGATAGCCTGGGATTAAGAATTCATTGGTAGTAATTGCAGAATTTATTTTTACATTTACAATCAGAATAAACTGAGTATTTTACGTTCAGTTCAATTCATATATATATATATATATATATATATATATATATATATATATATATATATATATATATATGCATATCTATGTCCGTGAAGGTATAAAAATATTACAGCATATACAATTTAACTCCGTCAGAAATTTGGAAACGGCATGCGGCTCTACTTGAAGCTCCAATACGAACATTTCAGAATACTTAATGTTTAGAGTGATCACTGGTGATGGTGACGTTATACCTCCATTCATCTCTGCAAAGTGCCTCAGACACAACATCGAGACCTACAGCAAGTACTTCAAGGAGTTAGTGCTGCCCTGGGTCAAGAGGGTGGCTGCTGGAAGACGCTGTCTAGCAGCAGAACTTTGCACCAGCCAACATTAACAGAAGAACCAAGTCATGGCTGTTAGACAATTTCTGCAACTATATTACCCTTTACACGTGACCACCTAACTCTCTAGACTGCAAAACTTTTGTTTATTATGTGTGTGACTTAAGAGACTAACAACAGTCTTTGTATCTCCAAAGATGATCTGAAGGCAAGGATTATGGCAACATTCACCAACTTAAACAAGGAGACCTTCCAGTAGATGGAGAAGATTATATGGTCGTCTGGAAGCTATAGTAGAAGCTAATGGCGATTTTATTGTATAATTTTCCTATTTAGTATTGCAATTTATTTTTGTAAATTTTGCTAAATATATCTGTTAAAATGAGATGTCAGTATTATTTACATTTTTGCATAAATTAGACTATTTATTCATCGCACCATATACCTTTTATAGTTTCCTCCTGCTGACTATGTATATTTAGTATCTTACTTGGCTCATCCCGACTAAATATTAGCATTATATATTATTGGCGTCATTAGGCATCAAACTAGCAATAGTGAGTCCAACATCAAAGCCCCAAGCAATCCGATATCACTGATAGGTCTGACGTCATCATCTTCGATTTCTGACTTTACTTCATCTAACCAAAAATAACTGTATCAGTAACAGATTTTTCTTTACTTTTTTACTTGTTTAATGCCGACAATATCTTAAGAGAGAAAAGTCGGAATAGTATCCACAGGATACGAGTGTCTTTAACTCGTCCTGACATTCTACAATAATCAATAATCGGTTATCCCATGAACTCAAGCCGTTTGTGTTTTACCTAAACTTGTATCATATCAGATGCTATCCTGCATAATTTCAGCTAATATTTGAATGGGTGGCTCGGAAAAATACTTGTGATTTATCTGCTCGATAATATAAAAAGCTGCTTAACTGGGGAATAAAAATTGAAGAAGAAAGATCAAGTCAGAGAAAATTTTCAAAACTTAATTACTAAACGCTCCAAAATAAAAATAAACAATAAAGAATGTTCGTATATGAATCAATAAAAAACGTGAATATATGATATACAAAACACTTCTAAAATCAAGTAAAAATTCAGATGAAAGAATCTGAATAAATATCAAACTATGTAAATAAAAATTAATTGAATGAGAGGAGAAGAAATTTTCTCAATACAGCCAGAATGGTAATTGTAATATTAGCAAGTTCCTTGTAAGGAAATATACAGTATTCACTGATCCTGCAGTGCTATTATTGATTGAAATTTTATAAAAAAAAAGAAGTCGGTTGCAGGGGCTTTGCTGAACAGTCGTTGTGCAGAGCCCTAGCAAAAATAGGCATAGTGGGAGCAGTAGGGTGAGAGCACTGAAGGACATTACTAACGTAGTTCTAACTGCGTCAAAATGGCTTTGGCTTAAGAGATCAGAGCCATGGAAGAAATAATGAGGACGTTAAGCGAAATCTTAGAATGATAAATAGGAGACGTGATAGGAGAATATTGATACAATATATTAAGTTAGGGTAGTCGAATGGATAGGGGTTGAAAATGTGGTGGGGGAGCATGGATAGGAGTTTTTTTTCTTTTCTTTTCGGTTACTGATTGCTCTTATTTTTTTATTTTATTTTTTTGTCAGCGCTTACTCGCGGTTTTATTTTAATATTAAAACCTAATTGCATATTTATTATGAATGGAATGGGAGAGAAATGTATAGTTTCGTAGTTATAATAGTCTGGAAATTTAGTGAGTTGATGCTCGTAATAATTTCTTTTGAGAAATATGTATCAGATTGTAAATATGTGTATAGGTTACTTAATTGAGTAGAGAGCATAATTATTTATTTATTGTTATTAGGCCATCGAATTATTTTAGGCGGTAAATGACAAAACAGGGAAGGAAATCTAGATAGATAAGTATGAGTTAATCTGTAGTGAATGGTTTCGTGAATTAAAGCAGATGGGGGATAGAAGTTATGTACGTGTGTCAATACATGTGTGTGTGTGTGCGTAGTTACATTTATGTGTGGATGCGGGAAATTACATGCAGGTTTTTTTTTTTTTTGTGTGTGTGTGATTTTGTTTGAATAAGTGTATAAGGTAAGCGTTACAGATTGACCTGATAGTTAGAATAGTGAATTTCTTTTTAGAAAGTGCTAGTATAGGATAGATTCAGGTTGAGTACGTGTGTAGGTTTAGTTAATGATTTAGTATCGCTCTAGGATCAGTATTTAATATGTAAAACATGGGCTTATGCAATAAAGATACCAGCTCACCTCGTTATGGATTCCAGAAGTAGTAAACTTAAACCGGATGAAGTAAAAAGACAACACTATATATTAGAGGAGCGTGAACAGCCGTTTTCATTGGCTGATGCTGACTGACATATGTCAATAAAAACGGTCGAAGCCCGGCCTTGTTAGTTGATATGATTACTGTGTAACTTTTCAGTCGCCACTGGAAATTTGGTTGCCAAGTGTTGAAAAACTGACGGTTAGCTCTTGGACTATTTTGAATTCTTTTTTGGAAATTTTTGGATTTTTCGTTTTTTCCTTCTTTGTTTGTAAGATTTTGTTTTTCAATTATACATTCCTTTCTGTTTATTTCCTTATTGTATTTTCCTCCCGCTGTTTTTGGTTTTATTACTGTTTTCGTTTGATTTGGTTATTTATTCTATTTATTTTGAATTGATTATTGGCTTTGATTATCCACGTTTCTTTTTTTCTCCTTTTTATTTGTTTAAGTTTATTTGAAAAGAACCTTGTAAAAGGAAAAAGAACAAAAAAGAAAAAGAACGGTTTATTTGTTTGATTTCGGCCAATATGGCCGAGGACACAAACATAAATATTTCTTCGCCGGTGTTACCGGTGAAAAGCGACTGGGAAAATAATAGGCCGCTTTAAAAAAAAAATGCCGCCTATTATAGAAACAAAAGAGAGAACTTTGAGCAGTCTTTCAAAGGCAACGAATTTTTAACGATCCCGGAAGCACTGCAAGTCTCTACACGAACAATATCCCTGTTGACTTTCGATATTAAAACTTGGAAGCTAACTGGCGTCAGCAGGGAAACTATGGAAGTCGCCCTAAAGGCGTTAAATATCTCTCCAAAAGTATTTGCGAGGAGGTCTAATGCTCTTTGGGACATCTTATTGCCAACAGAACAGAAGCCAAAAGAATTGGCAGACAGCATCCTAAATACCAAAGTGTTACGGCTGCAAACAGAATACATGGGCACCCGGTGAACAAAAGTGACTATCCATAGGTTGCCCGTAGATATTTGCGAGGATAGGATGGGTGCTTTCTTCTCCAAATACGGGGAAGTCGAAGAAGTAAACATCCTTAAAAGCAAGACTGGAATTGTCACGGGAGACATGGAGTTGTCTATCACGATAGACAAGAAGAGCTTTAGTGAAATTCAAACATGCTGGTCTGCCGTGAAAGGCGAATGCTAGTAGTAGAGTGAAAACCGTGTTGCTGTGCCCCCGGAAGAGTTTACAATCTCCACCTCAGCCAGCAACAGCAAAGTCATCAACAAAAACAGCAGTGGTAGTGGAGGAAACATCATCAAATAATAAATGGAAAGAAGTTTAAAAAATCGGAAGACGACAAACGGGTTGTGCCCTTCAAAACCGGAAGGAGCTCAGAAGAAGCAGCATCAAGAGCAACGGGATAAGAGCAAGCAGACCCACAAGGAGGTGCAGCCTCAAAAGTAGGGGCAACAGATAGACAAACAGTCGCCCCAAAAGCAGCAGCCACAGCAACAACAACCTCAACAACAACAGAGAGAAGCAACAGCAAGACACTCTTATGGAGGTGGAACAAATGCCTCCATCTCGGGAAGCATCACTAAAGAGGTTAAGAAAGGAAGATGAGGAAGAACCTTCGCAAAATCGCTCTGGCCGTGGTAGGGCGGAGAGAGTCATGGACAAAACCAGGTCGCTCTCCGTCCCTACTTCGTCCAGAGTAGACGAAGAACCTACAAGAATCAGTAGTTTCTCTTCTTCTCCTACCCGTATTTCCTCCCCTTCCCCCTACACTTCTACCCTTAGCTCAGTGTTCACCTCCTCACTCATCCACTTCTTCCCCTCCTCACCCATCAAGGGAGAAGAAGAAGTAAAAGAAAATATTTGCAGGCCCTGAATGCATTTGTAAAGTGAACAGGGAAGAGTACAAAAAGGGTCTTTCCAAACAGAGAAAGGCCCTGTTAGGCCTACTATATAAAATGAATTTTGTCGACGAGAAAAGCATTGAAGACCCCCGAAATTTCCCCCAAGCACCAGGGGTAATAACCTGTGTGAGAAACACGAGGTGGGGGGGTATTTAAAAGAGTGGAACCACTTATTCGAGGCCAGGGCAACTTTCCCCAATATTAGAATTTTTGAACGATAACTTGAAAAAACAGACAATTTTGTTCGGGGGGGGGGTATTGCTCTCCCCTTCCTTATATAGGGCAATTAAATTAATATACCCCACGGACGTCGGCGGGATTGTCTCAGATGGTCGGATGACGACGGGGCTGGGAACAGGGAGCCTGGGACATTACGTCGGTTTCCTTACCGCTGCAGATATCCGCCTGGTATGTGAATAGGTTTTTTGCTTTTACTCTTCTTTTTTCCAGGCTTAAACAATGTCAATCAAGTTAGCCAGTCTTAATACGAAGGGCTTGAGGGACCGGGGTAAGGCGGTCCCTTTGCTCCGGGATCTCTTGTCTTTCATCGTGGATGTCGCTGCGATCGAAGAGACCCAATTTTTTGCCGTCCGATGCGTGTGTGCTATCTAACGACTTTGTCGTTTATTCAGCATATGGGGACCGGGCTGCCAAAGGGGTTTCTTTGCTTGCTGATTAAACGTACTGTTGATGCTAAGGTGGACCTTGTGCATACCGATGCCGAGGGCGGGTTGATCGTGGCCGATATTGTCGTGAAAAGTGGTTCGTTTCGGGTCGTTGCAGGAGTAGGATCTGTAGCAGTATTCGATGTCCCTTATCAGATTATCGGAGAACACCTGGCGGCATTCTTGTTCCAGTACGGAGAAATTCTGGGTACTGCTGCGATAGCCTGACTGTGGAATGGTGTTTCGACATTATGCTTGATCGGAAAGTCTTCATCTCCATCCTCAAAATTCTGGATGTTCGTGGCCTGGGGCTGCCGGTCATAGTTTGTTGGAAGTGCGGAGAGACTGGTCACCTCTCCTCTTCCTGTCCAGAGAGGAAGGCCTCTGGAAGTCAGGCCCCAGTGGACCAAACTCTCCCTCTGACTGAGTCTTTGAAAGCCGCCTTGCCTGTAATGGGCATGCCAGCTTCCAAGTCCAGAGTGGTCAAACCCCCGGTTGGGCCAACACCAAAAACCCATTCCCCGAAGAGCCTTCTCCTGCAGCAAGTTTAGTTATGGAGGAGGGAAAGGGGAATGGCAGATTGCTAGCAGGCCAGAGGGAAGCGTCAGACATCGTGTCCTCAGTCCCCTGGATGCCCTGGGACAAAAGGCACAGTCTCACTCCATCTGTCATGTCATGTAATGGCGACGCCCTGGCCTCAGTACCGACCCTAAAGGCGCTCCAATGAAAATATAACCCCGGCTTTGAAAAAACGGAAGAAATCAAATCACTTAAACAAAAATGAGACCACCAAGGCAAATCAAAATGTTCTCCCAATAAAAATGATCTTCCCCCCATTTCCACTGCCCAACATTCTGCACAGTCTTCCCAGCTGTCTACATCTAGTCAGCCAAAATCTACCTCTGCAAAGAAGGCAACTTCCTCCACAACTTCCGAATCATAATCTTATTACAAGCCCTCAACCCCTCTTTGTAGAGAGAAATCTTTACCTGCCACTCCATCCACATCACTTTCGCATCCTTCAACTCTCAGTAGAGACCCCAGCACTTTTAGGCAAACATATACACTCCGCAACACCCCCAGTCCTTCACCCATTAAAACCGAAGAAATCCCCCTCCTCAAAACAAAAAGCACAGAAGCCCCACATAAGACTTAACCAGTCATAGAAAAAAAACGTATATTTAACCCCGGTGAAGACGTGTGCAAAATATCCCCTATACAAGCGGAATAGGCCCATGATTACGGAAACAGAATTAAAGACCTCAAATATCTGTTATAAATGAAGCAATGCGCGGATAAAAATATTGAGGAACCTAAAAACTTCCCCAATGCGGAAAGGGTTCTAACTGTTATAAGGGCTGGGATGGAGGCGAAGCAGGCTTGGGCCGTGTTGGACGAAGCAAAGCCTCTTTCAAAATGTCCCCGCACACCGCTATTGTCCAAAATAATAAACTGAAAAGAATGAAGCAATTTTCTGCTGGGAGGGTCCCGGTTTTTGTTCATCCCTCCCTCTATTGAGCACTACACTTGACGTTTCCTTGGGATATAGGCGGCCTCTCCCAAGATGACTCCATCAAAACTGAGATGGGCCATGGGTCGATGAGAGACGTGGTTGGTATCCTTATCCCGTCTATGTTCAAGTCAGGAAAGCTAGTATAAATAGCCGAGGCCTGAAGTCGGAGTCTTGAAGGGCGAGGCTCTCTCGCAACCTTCAGCGCCTCCGGGTGAATGTTTGTTTTATGCAAGAGACCCGGTTTTCTTCTCATGACCATGACATATTGTCTACGGGATTCTCCCTTTATTCAGCATGTTTTGATGGTCGTTCGGGAGGTGTCTTTTGGCTGGTGAGGAAGACTTTGATGGCTGCGTATACTCAGGTCTTCGCAGATCCGGTAGGCAGATTTTGCGTGCTGGATGTTACCATAAAGGATAAGGCTCTGCGTTTGATTGGGGTATATACGCCCAATCTCCATTCTGAGCGGCCTGCTTTGTTTCGTCAGATTGAGCCGTCCTTGTCGATATCTCGTCGGGTAGTTTTAGTGAGGAATTGGAATGCTGTCTTTACCCTTATATAGACCTTATAGGGCCAAAACCGGGTACTAACAACCGAGACATGAAACCATTTCGAGGCTTTATCGACAGGTTTGATCTTGTTGATAAGTACCGGAATGAGCACACTCGGGAGGTAGTTTGGAAATAGTGGCAACTCGGCTCCTGGGACACCATCTAGCTACCTCGACCGAGTCTTAGTAAGGAGAATCGATGTAGGGCTCTTAGGGTGTCCAAGTTTCCATTATATAGTTTATTCGGATCATAGGCTTGTCTGAGTCCGTGTAAACTCAGATAAGCCTAAGCTTAGTTTGGCTAGCTACTGGAAATTAAACTGTTCATTATTTGGTGAGCGAGATTTTCGGTACCAGCTGCTACTAATGATACGGAGGGAATTGACAGGGGCGGTTGTTGAGAATGCCTGGTGGGATAAATTAAAATCCAAAATTAGAACGTTTGCTGCTTAGTTTAGTCGTCGACTATATCTAGATAGATTAGCGGTGCAAACGGCTTCAGAAAAAATGTTGATCGGACAGTGAAATCCCGTGATAGTGGGGAAATAGCCTTAGCTAAGGTAAAGTTGTCCTCATTGCTTATCAAGAAGGATCAAACTCTGGTAGTTAGGGCTAGGTTAAAAAGAATGTCCTCTGAGGCGACGAATATGGCAGCTGAATTGCGCATAGAAGAGAATCGGAGTGCGTCTCGGCGACATATTGCGTGCGTTACATTACCCGATAAGCGGACCGTGACTACAAGCCCGTGCATATGCGAGACCTTTCGGGATTACTTTCAGGAACTTTTCACCAGGGGCTTGATCTGAGCCCTGTTCGGTTCGACGCCTATTTAGCCGACTTTCACTGCCTTGAGGCAGCTGAAGCGGCTGGGTGCGAGGGTCCCATCACAGAATCGGAAATCTGGGAAGCGCTGAAACAGGTTGGCCTGGATAAAACTCCGGGACTAGATGGTCTTCCCTACGAAGTTTACTTGAGAGAGTGGTTCGTTTTTGTTCCTTTACTGGAACTAGATGAAGCAGTTGTCTATACCTTAACGCTTCACCTGGGGTGTGATCAAGTTCCTGCGTAAAGAAAAGAACGGTGGGAATGGGGTAGATAACGTTCGCCCTTTAAACATGTTAAACACAGTGTTCAAGATTTTGGCGAAGATCTTACCTAACCGTTTGCAACGTGTCCTGTCTCGTCTGATTCGCTCCGAACAGGCTTGTGCTGTGAAGGACTATTCAGGACAACCTTCATATGGTACGCTTGATGATAGAAGAAGTCGACATTGAAGCCGCGCTGATCAA
This sequence comes from Acanthosepion pharaonis, assembly GCA_903632075.3. Classification (NCBI taxonomy): domain Eukaryota; kingdom Metazoa; phylum Mollusca; class Cephalopoda; order Sepiida; family Sepiidae; genus Acanthosepion; species Acanthosepion pharaonis. The sequence continues at coordinate 4,540,387 of CAHIKZ030005608.1, forward strand.
TTTAGATCAGTCCAAGGCCTTCGATAGGGTTGACGACCGTTTCCTGAAGGCTGTCTTTTCGGCGGCCGGTTTCGGTCCGGACTTTCGCTCCTGAATCCGACTTTTGTATGCGACTCCCGGTGCGCTGGTGGAGTAAGATCTGAGCCTTTCGTATTGTCTTGCTCTATTCGTTAACGTTGTCCACTTTCGCCTTTGCTTTACGTTCTTGCGTTGGACTTTTTCTTCGCAAGTTAAAGGCGAATCCGGTCCTGCGCGGAATTTCCCTGCCTGGGGTTACCATATCGACCAGGTATTCTGCCCATGCTGATGGGTTTTCGGTTCTTGTGTCGAGCAGAACCGAGATTGACGGAGTCAGCAAAGAGATCAGTGGGTACGAGATGGTGACAGGGGTCAAGATCAACTGGCATAAGTCTGTTGGCTTGCGGTTGGGTGCATGGAAGGGAATTTCTCTTCCCGGATCTTTCCTCTGGACGGATGGGCCGATCAAGTTACTCGGCGTCTGGTTCGGTCCTGATCTCCAGTTGGAAATGAATTGGTCGGTGGTACAAAGGAAGGCTGAAATCGAAATTATTTTGTGGTCTCGGAGGAGGCTTTCCTTAAAGGGGAGGGCGGAAGTATGTGTTTCACACATCTACCCGATTCTCCTTTACCGACTCTCTGTACTTCCACTTCCGTTTACCCCACTAATATTATTTGTAAGGCCCTTGTTCTTTTTCTTGTGGAGAGACAAGGCCGCTATGGTATCTCGGGAGATCTGTTGCCTTCAATCAATCCGATGTCGGTCTGTGTATGCCTAGCATTGAAATTCGTCAGCATATGCTTCGCATCGCCTTCCTAAACCGAATGTGTCGCGAATTGGTTGAGGAGGGCGCCTTCTGGAAGGAAGACTTCCATAGAAACTTCCCATCCCTGAGAAGTGTGCACTCGTGCGAGGGGGATGCCGGCCGTACGCCCCGAGCTGAAATTTGCTTCTACTGAGAAAGTCGTCGTACTCTGAAACGCCTCTTATTGGAATCGGATGGCCTCTCCAACGTCCAGGCGTTATCCCGTAGGGCATTGCATTGAGTAATAGGCAGGAGGTCCGTTCGTGATGAGCTGATTGACGAGTTCGTTCTTACGAAGCAGGAGGCTCACTCAATATGGCCTTCAGCGCCTGGGTTGAAATGCCTCAATAACGGCGAGGCATCACTCACCAGGCTGGTAATTCGTGGAGCCCTCTTGGTCGCCAAAAAACTTCAGCGGGCTTGGAGAAATCTTCAAACTGTCGTCGCTGTATTGGGGAAGTCGAGACCATTGGTTATGCCTTCTTTCATTGCAGGGTGGTAGTGCCGTTGTGCAAGTTTGTTGAAGGCCCCATAGTCCGCATGCTGCAGGGAAAGTTCTTTGTCTGTGAGGCCAGTTCTCTTTGCACTAATGTGGTGCCGCAGATGCCGAAGGCTGAACATTATGTGTTCTTTTGCTTACTAGGTGTTATGAGTGTCGTGATTTGGACCACGCGTCAGAAGGAATTCTATGATGGCGAGAAGTTCACTTCTTCCCAACAGATCTTGTACTTTATGCACACGCTTAAAGTCAATATTAGGACGGAAAGGCGGCGGCTCACCTCATGGGAATTTGGCAAATGGTGCGTGAGGCTTGCGCATTTGTGCCGAATAAAAGGAGCTGACCTAGTGTAGCATTTAGTCGTCAGAATATTGTTTTCCCTCGGTTGAACTTGGACAACCCATCCCTAGAGTTTCGCCTAGTTAAGGTTTTTATGTTTTTGCTACTTTAGTTTTTTGAGGTTTTTTTTCCAGTGAATTTAGCTAGTGAGTGTTTGCTCCTTGGCTCTATTTTATTTCTGTCCCTTTTTCCTTTTAGTTTAACTCCCCATCCCCTGCCACGTTGGGTGGTCAGTGATGTTGGATGCGGTTCGCCTTTCGTTTCCCGTGTGTGTTTTTTCATAATTTTTGTTGTCAGAGTGAGTGCGTGTCTCTGTGAGTGCTTGAATTAGATGAATGTTTCTAAATATTTTAGCCCCGCATCGATTTCGTCCAGTTAACTGATTTTTCTGCCACATTTAAACTTAAGGTTTGACGGGTTTTTTATTACTAACATATATTTTTTAGTTTTTGTAAATAGTTTATTTCATATTTTATATACACATTGGGGATGTTTTAACTTGTTGTTTTATTCCCCTCCCCCACAGAAGACAATTTGTACATATGGGGTCATTTTAGGCTTTCATTGAGACAATGAGGTATTTTGGTGAATGTAGTAAAAAAGGTAAGTAAGAATGCGTTGCTTTCGCGCTAGGATTATTGTTTGTATGTTTGGGTCAATGGTTGTGACTAGCTAAGTTTTAAATTAAGACAGATGATGATCTTCCTTTCCCTACCTCCCCATTTTAGGCCTTGTGCCATATTTTCTGTTTAATTTTATGGAAATAAATATTTTTTTTTTATGTTTAATGTTTTTTGCAATGTCGCAGTGCGTAGGACGACGCTTTCAAGGAGGTGGCCTGACTCGTCTAGAAATAGGCGATGAGAACAGTGCATCACTTAAGACAACCCTTGATGCATCTAAAATGTATGATTTAACTGACATATGTTTTAGTAGTTGCTGTCGCTGAGTGTCCTCTATTCACATGCTTTCTGTTATTTAACAGTTTTCAATGGAAGCCATTTTTAACCATTGATATGAGAAGGCTCTTGTATACAGCTGACGGTTTAAATACATCTGAACGAGTTTGGTGCCATACGTGACATCTATATCTAATTTTCGAGACTTTCGAGGCTATTTAAGAACGTGCCTCGAGTTTTAATTTAATCTTTTGTCTTTTTTTAGCAATTCGACGTGTTGCGGGAAACTACCTATCTTCTATTTCCTTATCTCATATAGTATTTTTTGAACTGATCCATATATCTGTGATTTATGATAGATTAAAGGTAAGTGCCATCACTCTTTTCATTCCAATTCCAGATCATAGTTTCTGTTTCGAACGGATTTATTATAAAATGGTGAAAATTAAATCCTGACTGTAAGAATATATGAACAGGGCAAGTGAAGAAAGAATTGACAAATATGTGGGTCTTAGACGGCATACGGTTTCAGTGATAAAAAGCAAAATATACGAATTCAATAAGCAAGCCTAATGGAAAGAGGAATAAAAGGGTGAAGATAAAATTGAACATTGGAAGTTATAGAAAAGAGGATCAGAGAAATAGAAATGTTAAAGGTCAACTGTAGAAATATTGGGCAAAAGCTAAAATAAAAATGACAAAAATCCCATAGACAAAGCATGAATGAATAGATGCAATTGTGTCTAAAAAGATTCATTAAAAAAAAGCTTGGTTGAATTAAATCATATGACAAAGGAAATCCCGGGCTTAGGAATGAAATAGAGACATAATAGCAATCATTTATAAAGGAGAGTTTTAAACCTGAAATAAATTTAGTTACAGCCTTTATAAATAAAATGCATTACAATCATCATCATAATCAAGAAAACAAATAAAACCACCTCCACCATCATCATCATCAATAATAATAATAATAATAAAACTGAGTTGGTGATATGTGCAAATGATTTGATCGGTCACAGATAACTTATCTCCTATTTAGGCAGACAATGTCGTGAGGATATTAATTTAAGTCACTGAAAATCGATTGTTGACAAAGCATACAGCCAGGAATGAAAAGAAAATATTTATTTATACGAAGCGATGAAGAAAAAATTGTTAAACCTTGTCTCAGGTTTAAAAGAAATATTGGAAAATAAGTATAATTACATCGCCTGGACATAATGATTTTAGGAATCTTATAACACCAATTATATGAATAAAATTGTCTTTTTATTTTTCATAAGAAAAGTACTGTTGTGTCCCTAATTAGCTGTATTTATTAATAATAAAACGTTAGAAACCTGCTCAGACCTTGCTCAATAAGTAGTATCAAAACTTCTCAGATGTTAGTCTGCTGCTTTGTCCGTAACACATCATTTTCCAACGAAGTATTTCTAAAATTGTGTTTTTCTTGATTGTTAATATACAAAGATATTTTTGCAGATAATCTGTGCTTCTTCTGCTCGAGATATTTCGCAGTGGTCATGGATTGTTTAATAATGTTACCCCAATTTTCATAGCACATTTCAAGAAACTCGTTACTGGACCATTAGAGTACTCTCCAATTAGTGACAATGCCAAATACTAACGTACTCCAAATTTGATCCCCATTGAGCACACAGCCATTGTTGTTGACTCCACCAAATTTACTTTAGCCACACGCACCAAACCTAGCTCAAGATATCGCTGAGGTGTACCCGGGTAGATGAAAAAACTCAACGATATAGCACATTCAAGTATCCACGTCACGTTCTGAAGACGCCATCATTTACGTGAAGCTATGAGATAAACGTTATTGGATAATTATCTGGAATCATTGGAATTTCAGATTCGATGCTGATATGTCAGTATATATATTTTTATAGAGATAAAAAGATCATCGATTAAATATTTGTGTTTAAGCAATCAAACTAAAGAACTGGACAATAATTATGATATTCACTTTATTGAAATTTAGAAAACAGTTCTTCAACAAAACTTTTGAGATGAAAATTTCAAGCGAAGTTTTAGCCGATGTCTTTTTCTTATGTTTGCACAAGTGACCTTAGAATTTTTAGAAATCAGTCCTTTTAAATTTGCAATATTTAACATGAACATTGTCAAAACACTTACTATCAACATTTCTTTTATACTAAGAGACGACGATATCTGAACATCAAAGACTTATCTTTATATTAGCCACTAATAGGAATTGTGTTAACAATATTACACAACTAATATTTCGCACTCTAACTGTTAGAACTGGTAGAACAATTACGACTGAGTTTTGGGTTCGATCCTTGTGCCACCTCTAAGCTACGCTTGAAAAATCACTGTAAAGAAGTTTTGAACATTTTTAATCAATTCAAATCAAGAAAGGCGAAAATGCTACTAAGATGCAATAAGATACTGGGAGTGAAAGAGAATGAGAAGAGTTTAGAAAGAACTGGAAACCCAATCCTAAACAGAAAACAAATAATAAAGCTCCATTCTTTTCTAAAAAATGGTGAGGAGTGTGGAACGGTCGTCAGCCAAACCTGTCGATTCATATTTATTATAGTAATTAATCAATTATACAAAAACAAATTTTGATGTAAGTATATAAGATATAACTTTCAGTACTTTTCATTAAATAAGATACATGACGGATAAATATATATATATCAGGTCATCCCATAAGTTCTGTCCGAATTTTAAGTTTTTGTTAAAATGAACGAAATTTAAAGAGTATTTTATAATGTCTAATGGAGCTGAACATTATTTTTATGTTTCGATGCATTTAAACTGATCAAATTTTATTTAAGAGAACAATAAAATTAAATTTTGTTTGATTAAAACCTTGCTAACATGGAAGTACCCAAGAATCATTTGAGGCACATAATGCTTTATGAGTTCAAGAAAGGAAACTCAGCAGCCGAAGCAGCTAGAAACATTCACTCAGTTTATGAAGTGGAATGTGTGAATGAAAGAACTTGCAGAAGATGGTTTGCAAAATTCAGAGGTGGAGATTTCACCCTTGAAGATAAAGATTGAACTGGACGTCCAGTTGAGTTTGATGAAAAGCTTCTTGAAGCAGCCCTTGAAGAAAATCCTGCTTTATCAATTAATGAATTGGCAGTGGTTCTCAGTTCAAACCATACAATTCATCGTCATCTTCAACAACTTGGAAAAGTTCCTAAACTTGGAAATTGGGTGCCTCATGAATTGTATGAAAACAACCTCAAATCCCGAGTTGACATCTGCTCTTCTCTCCATTCTCGCCAACTTGTTTCACTTTTTTGGATAGACTTGTGACTGGAGACGAAAAATGGATCTTTTATCGAAATGTTAAGCGTCGTAGACACTGGCTTGGTAAAGGGGAAAGACCCCAGCCACAGCCGAGAAGGGAACTTCATGGGCAAAAGGTTCTGCTTTCAATCTGGTGGGATCGCCAAGGAATAATCCACTTTGAATTCTTACCACCTAATGCAACACTTAATATTCAAATATACTGTCAGCAATTAGAGCGTTTGAACCAAGCTTTGAGAAAAAAAGACCTGCACTAGTGAATCGAAAAGAGGTGATGTTTCATCAGGACAATGCGCAACCCCACACAGCAAGAATCACGTCACAAAAGATCGAAGACCTTGGTTGGGAGAAAATTCCTCATACACCTTATTCTCCCATTTTGCTCCTTCAGACTACCATTTGTTTCGTAGCTTACAGAATCATTTGGAAGAAACAGCTTTTGTAACACAGGAAGAGGTTTAAACTGACATTTTTGAGTTCTTCGAATCAAAGCCAAAAGAATTTTGCAGTAATGGAATTAGTAAGCTTGTTAATAGATGGAAGGAAGCCATAGAAAATCAGGGAAAATACATTTTTGATTGAATCTGTAAATAAATGTAACATTTGGTCACTTGTTTTCTTTATTCAAAATTCGGACAGAACTTATGGGATGAACTGATAGATAGATAGATAGATAGATAGATAGATAGATTCATACTTACATACATACATACATAAAACTTATGGATAATTCAATTGAGTCAACTTAAGAAATTTGGCGACTAATCCATCGGTAAAACCCTAAAAAATAAAATGTCCCCCTCTACGCAGTTCACATGAAAAATTAATGCTCGTGTCAGATTTAAATTATTTTAATTTCATTTCGTTGAAAACCACTGCAAATTGATTTCGACTATTTGGCTGCAACCAAAATCGATTCGGTGGTTCACTAATCTTCCACGCAATAAGCCATTTTCCCTTAAAATGAAATCTGGAGCAGATTAAATGAGTCATTTTTTTTTAACACGAAAAAGGTTGAACTCATTAGCCTGATTACCAGAAAATGAAATGATTAATCCACTGTTATTTGTTCATGAGCTTATTCTTTAATTTTTCTCGGCAACCTGATTTTATATTGTCCAGTGTATACACAAGGAGGTGCTGAAAAATATATGAGATTCTTTCTTTCTTTCTATATGCCGTGTCCTTTCAGGACGTAGGCGATCATGGCTCTCCACCTCTCTCTATCCCTTTCTAGCTCTCAATAAGTTCTTTCCCTCTGCCACCTCCAGCAGACCACGTTCTGTCATTTTGTAGCAGACCCAGTAGCATGCAGTGCTGGCCTACGAAAAGTTGGCCTTGTGCCAGACACTACTCACGACTACCGAATCCACTAACAAAGTAAAAATAATAAATGTGTGATCTTTAGTGTGTTAAAAGGGTCATTCAACACATGCCTAAAAATAGTAAAATATAGATAGCCAAGAGGAAACGACGAAAAACGAGTCTGGTGGAAGACAAATATAAAACATTATTTTAATAACAAATATTTGGTCTCACACAGTGGGGACCATCAGAAAAGCAAAGGCTGTTCTTGGCCAGTAGGTAAATTGTATAGTGTAGTGACAAGTAGGAAGTTAATGTTCCGCGCCTAAACGAAAATCAAAAAATAAGGCGGGAAAAGTTTCTTCAGAAGGAAAGTTCTGGAACAGAGTCTTCTTATACAAAAGGTACATGCATACACAACAAAGAAAATACTCACTGCGAGGTTTTATAATGTGTGTGCAATGTTATCTTTTTTTTAAAACTGGTTCGTAACGGTTAGAGTTCAAAAGGTATATGTGAAGTTCATCAATTGGCCGTGTTGAAAAAAACTCTACGTTCTCTAATAGTGAACGGAGGAAAGTTCGAACAAGTTGTTCGCAGAAGGACGATGAATTAGTCTTTTTAAAAGTGTGATAACGTCAGTGTCGTAGACTCTACATTCTCCGGTAGAAAATGGAGGAAGGTTCAAACAAGTTGTTCGAAGAAAGTGGCAATCACATGAAAAGATTCGGCATAATGAGCCAAGGAGTCAATAGGAAGTTTTTGTTTAGTTAAGATATTCCGGCCCGTGTATGGGTAAGGGGCACGAAATAAATGAGTCGACCTTCTTCTTCTAGAAACAGACCGCGACTGACTTGAAAAACAAAGTTTGTCAGTGACGCAAGAGAATTGTGCAGGAAAACTTCAAATGCCGTTGTAGCTGGAATCAGGAGCAACCAGCAACCTCACGTCGGCAACAAACAGCTGGTTTACTACTATGTCTAGCCGAAGGTGACAGGAAGGGGTGCAATCCGCGTACGCACGTAAAATTGGTGGAATTCCTGCGCGATTCCACAATTTACTTGATTAAGGCCACCAGGTATATCACACGTTGTTTTCCCTTGTCTATCGTTCCTTCTTTTCAGATTCTCCAGGCTCTCTTTCCTCATTATGTATCCCAGACAATTCAGATGCCTCTTCCCGGTATTAATTTTAAGCCTCCTTGTTTGCAACCTCTCTAAGATCCCATCGTTGCTCACACGCTCGTTCCATGATATCTTTAACATCCTTCTGTAGAACCACATCTCTGTCGCCTGGAATCTCTTCTTCATCTTTGAGGAAATCGTCCAACATTCGTTGTCGTAAAGAAGGACAGATGTCACGTCACAGCTCAGTATTCTTTTCTTTTTTAATCAAGAAATCCTCCTGTCTCGTAATACTCTGCCCTGCTTTTGAAATACGTCCTTGACCATCCCAATACGTCTACTGATTTCAGTGTCGCACTTATCGTCCTCTGTCAAGAAGTTTCCCAGTTATTTAAACTTCCGTCTCTACTTCATTCTAGTGTTTCTGGCCTCTAAATCGCATTTTGGGCTCATCCTTTTACTTATGACCATGCATTCTGTCTTCTTGTGGTCTATGCTTAGTTTTTTTTTTCTTCTCACTCTCCGTCGCTACCTTCTGGAAGAGATTTTATAGTTTCTCTTCCGTGTCTGTTTTCAGTACTGTGATATCTGTGTATCTTATGTTGTTAAGATTGTGGTCGCCAATGTTAAATCCCGGTAGGGTTTCCAATTTAAAAAAAAATATTTTATCTATGACAATATTCTACAGGGAAAAAGTATTAAGTGCTTCAGAAAGTAATTAGGTTTTACAAGACATAGCATAAACATTGCATATCAAATTTACGTAAATATAGTGTTTGGAAAGTACTTGCGTCGAATTATGTTGAATTTATTGAATATTACATATCAAAAACGGACTCGCTTTCAATATAAACACTAAAATTAGTCAAAGATTCGATTTTAAATTTAAAGAAACCAGGCTACCCCACACAAAATAGGGAGAAAGGTACTTCTGCTATTTATAAAATGATCTGCTTATTAGAATAAATTAAACTATGTAGTTTCAACACTTCAGATATGGATCGATTTGCAAGGTTGATTGGGTTCTCCAGTCTTAGGTGTGTCAGTTAGTAGAGGAAAAAGATCAATTGAAATGAAGAATGAAAAACGAAAGTACCTCACTGACTTTTCCAACAATTAATAGCAATTCAAAAATAAAATCAATGAATCTCTGTTGCGACAGGACCATCTACGTCTGTAGCATTTAAAAACATTCATATATTTAATAACTTATTTTTATATTGTTATATTGTTATGTAATAAAGGGGTTTCATTAATGTAAAATATTCATAAAATAACACAGATAATTTATGTTTTTTTTTAATATATGTAAAGATTACTTCGACAATGAAAATTAGAAAATCTAAGTTACTCATAAACAGTTTTCTTATCACTCTACTCATACATACAAAAGCATGCAAAAAAACAAAATTACTTCCGACATTTGTTACTGAATTAACATCTTCGGATTTTAACAATAGGAAAACATTTTATCGATTAAGATGAAAAAAAAATCAGATTGGAAGGAATAAATTTACAAGAATTTCGATTCAAATTCATATCGACACATTTTAAATGCATGTTTGCGTTTGGTAAATAGATTTAAATGCGTATCTGACATTAGAATTGTATTGCTTAAATGAAATATGCAGGTGTCTAATATAGATCAATATATAATCAACCTTTTGGCAGGTGTAAAAATATACACGACTGGTTTTTAAAATTAACCCCAATCCATTCGTAGAAAGTTGTTTTTTTCATGCTGTCTTGTATTTTTGTGGCGGTTTGTCCCAGTCAGATGTTTGGTGATTGTGGCTCAAGAGTAACTGAAGTATGCGGGGTCAAGTCTACAGCATCATTTTCTGTGTTCAGAGACACAGCATCGGCATGATATAGGCAATAAGATTTTCTCCAAAAGTATAAGTTACATGCTCACATTAGCTTAGTTTACTTTCAAATCGGTTAACTGCTATGGGCATAAAATTAACAAATTCAAGTGAGAGTTTTAATAACTTTCCAATTTTCTTTTAGTTTGTTTCAATTATAATAGTATTAATATTAATAATATTAATAAACATTACTACAATTCTTCACTTAATTAAACTTCAATGGTTGCTTAAACGGCAAATCACTTGGCAGTCTTTGTTTCCAATAGATCCCCAATCTCCTTACTATTTTGTCTAAAATAATATCGTCTGCATGGTCTTCGTTCTTTTTCATATTCCCAGGTCTTCCGGGCTTTTTGTTCGGTTGGTTTGTTATTTGGATCGTACAGAATTATCTAATAATAATGGGCACTACTGTCAGCTACATATTAAATCATTTCGCATTTCTCTTTTCAGGTTCAGATATCTATTGAAAATTTTCACGTTTTCTTTTTAATGCATCCCCCGGATTTGTTCAAATAACACAATTGACAGAATAGATGACGTGCATTAGCTCCGCCAGGTTTAATCTGTAGATCACGTGACAGCGAGTATTTTAAGTACCGCACTATGCCTCTTTAGTATTCTAGATCTTTCTTAATTACAAGACAATGGATTATCGTGCGGATGTTTTCATCTATTTTTGATAAATTTCTTTCCTTGGGAAAAATCACTATTTAGTTTTGAATACACACACACACAGATATATGTGTGTGTGTGTGAGTCATTTGACTTTAATACGGAAATGTCCACCAAAATGTAAAGAAATGCTAAAATTAGAGGAGGACCTGACAAATATTGTCAGAAATTTGAAATTCATAAAACTCTTGGACAATTTCCAAAAGAAAATTGTGGAAGACAAGAAAAATAATGAAATTCAATAAGGTATTCATATTGGCTGACACGACTATGAATATATACACAATGGAACCTACAATGGAGCCTACAATAAACTCATAATTAATAACAACACACAGTTATACAAGAAGACAACCGTTAACACACAAAAAAACATGATAAACCAAGAAGCTATAGCCGTCAAATTAAAGATAGATGTAAGGATAAACAGCATAGCCGAACAACAAGCTTTCATGAGAGCAAAAGACTACAAAACCAACTTCGTGAAAAAACCCACATTCCAGCTAGTCAACCCTGCGAAAAGCGAAATAAGAAAAATCAGCAAAAAACATATTAGAATCTATCTACACGAAGCTAAGGAAAAACTAGGCCTTAACCAATGGTTTACAGCAATAAAAACAAAAACTAAGCTACTTTCATCCAATTTGACATAATGAATTTCATCCAACATGGAAAACAAATTGAATGACGCTATACAATTAGCACAACAAGATGTAAAAAAATTCAGACGGGGATATTAAAATAATCAAGCAAAACCGTAAATCTCTTTTGTTCCGCAATAATGAACCATGTTCAAAATACAAAATCATGACCAATTAATGTAGAATGACACCCCCAAGTTACGTACACAAATCCTCCAACAAGACATCTTGAATCATCAAGCAAATACCCATATCAATCAGCCGCAGCCTATCTGAAAACTTATCAAACATAGTCATTTCCAATAACAAGAAAACGCTATATGACGAAGCACTAAAAAAGTGGATACACGCAACAACTACAATACACACCTCCACAACCGAAACACAAAAACAGACGAAGAAAAATTATCTGGTTTAACCTACCATACATCAAAACCGCCAAAACAAACATGGGAATGACATTCCGAAACTTAATAGAAAAACACTTCCCTGAATCAAACCAATTAGCAAAAATATCCAACAAAAATAAAGTTAAAATCTGTTACAGCTGAACAAAACATATATATAATAAAAAACTACAACAAAAAAGTAACAACCTGCAATAATGCCACCAAGGACCTCAATGAAACTGCAGAAATAAAACAACATGTCCACTCCAAGGAAACTGTCATTAGACGAATATAATATATAGAGCCAAGGTAAGGGCAAACAACAGCACAATGTACTACATCGGAGCCACTGAGGGACCATTCAAGTAAAGAAAAAACAAGCACGACCTTTCATTCTCCAACAGAAAATACTCAAAAAGGACTACACATATACATATGACATCTAAAAGACAGAAATATAACACCACGAATAAGATGGAAAATATTGAAAAACGCATCTGCCTACAACATTACAAAGAAATTTCCACTTTGCCTACACGAAATGGTAGCAATAATTTCTCATACCCCACAAAAGAATTTACTAAACATAAGATCATAAATAATTTCCAAATGCAGGCAAGAAAAGAAATACCTACTATCAAAATGTATGCCAAACGGATAAAAAAATACCAGCCTTTATACCGCATCATAATTACCATGGTCGCATGGTAACCAAATGGTCGGCTTTAAAATAATAACAAAAGAGCATTAAAAAATAATATTTTTACCTACCACAGAATTACACAAACACCATCATAAAAAAAAAACAAATAAGAAAAAACAGACGGATAGAAGATGTGTGAACGCGTGTACATACGTACATCCGTGTGTGCGAGAAAACATTATTCGGCGAACAAAATATACGAACGGTTTGTGCGTTGACACCGCAACTGACGAAAGATGTTCGCTACACAATCCAACATTGAATACAGCGACTAATTACGGACTTATATACACAACGACACATGGATGCCCCTATATGCCTCGTCCCACACTGTTTATATATGTTAATGTTTGAAATTTAAAATTTAGGAATTGAGTTTCAATTTCGAAACATAGTACGTTTTAAAAAATATATATATATATATATATATATATATATATATATATATATATATATATATATATATATATGAAGAAAAAATATATACGGAAAAAAACAAACAAAAATCATATATACTATTATACTGTTTTAATGTTAATATGTCGGCGTCGGACGTTTTCGGTCTAATAAACCATCTTCAGGACATATAACATTATCAATACAACATGACATGATAATGTTATATTTATGAATATAATTGTATATAAGGATTTTTGTTTGTTTTTTTCCGTATATATTTTTCTTCATACTGTCGGATCTATATCCATATATTTGCTTACATATATATATAAATATATATATATATATATATATATACACACACACATATATGTGTGTGTGTGTGTGTGTGTGAAGGTTTCTTTAGAAGCCATTACTAGTTCCATTTTAATTAATATTATTATTTTATTTAAAGGAGTGGAGAGATCTATCGTACGCATCACACTCTGTTCCCATCTATTAAACAGAAATAAGGTTAACCCTTTGTTTACTGTTTAAGATTGAGTTTCTGGTTCCTTCTAATAGTTTATTTTTCTTTCATTCTCAGCAATCCTTTTCGTCTTAGTGGCATTATCGCCTTGTTTGGTGTGGTATAATTGAAAAAAATATTATCCTTTTCAACATATATTTTTTTTCGGATTTCGGTTATGTATTGGAATATATCAGAGTATTTCGGCTACCATGACTAGCCAAATTCAAATACGTTTTTTGTTTAACCTGCTATGAGTTTATTTTTTTTAATATTGTGTTTTGCGTGATGTCACTTCTGCTGCCTAAATACATCACGTATACACAAACACACGCTCGTGCGCACGCGCAAACACACACATTGGGTTGTCGTGACAAAGAAATATCTGCACTATTTCTTTTTATCGTCTAACTTTGAACACCTTTTCTCCGATGTTTAATTTATAGCATCGTTTGCACAAGGAACATTCAGAGTCCACACCAGCTGGTTGTCGCCAGTTGTTATCGAAACGGCAACCATTATTTTTTTTATAGCGCTGACAGTGTTACTTCTGACAATAAAATATCTAAAAGCTTCAACAGATTACAATGGCGGAGCTTTTTATATTTCTTTTCTTTCTAGATCAGTAATTCAAAAATGAACACAAAATGTTTTTTTTTTTTCCAACATGAGATTTTCTCTCGATAGAATCCAAAAGCGTATCTGCGTCCTTGTGTGTGATGCATTATTTTCCACCTTACAGCCAATTTCGCACAGACGAAAACCTGTCAGCCCCTGGCCGCTCTGTCGTTGTTTCTAGGAGTCTTCAGACGAACTACATTTCTTACTTCCACCACTACTAAACTTCACGGCTAAAAGTCGTCATGCCACGCCCACTGTAAAGAACTACCCTCATTCCATTCATATTTTATTGTTGAAACGTAATTTCTAATAGTTTCATCCCAGAATCTACAGCTTTATAGAACTGACTGACACGAGGATTATTCCCCAATCACTATATTCTTAACCTGTTCACATCTATTTTAACAGTTATCACCCCCACATATCAGCAGAAACTGTGCCTCTTACACTTTATAATTTAACTAAAGTGGCTCTTTGGCATTGTAGAGGAGGAAAATCGTTGTAAAAGAACAACGTCGTTTTATCTTCCGTAACGAATTATTCATCTGATCTTCGTCTAAAAATAGCGGTCGTTGGAAAATATCTAGGCGTACTCATACAAAGACACGTTATGTTTATTCCTGAAATTAAAATATTATAATACATAATACTATAGAAAATGGCTTCAAAATTGATAAACGGTCCTAGATTTAAATTTTATTCATAAATAACAGATACAATATATAGCTTACTAATCATAGCTCAAACGCATTGTCCTCAAATGTTGTATAGTTCTTTAATACGCACAGTTTAATCTAGTAGAACATCGAATTCATTCCAAAATTTAAAGGTTTTTGAAACGAGTATAGTTACCTATATATATATATATATATATATATATATATATATATATATATATATATATATATATATATATACACTAGCCGAATTACCTGCGCCTTGATGCGTGTTACACTTTTTTATGAGAAAACGATGATAGATTTTAAATCTTTTGTAATAATTTGTGGAAAAAAGAATTATACATTTTAATATTACTAATGATTTTCCCGATGTGATCTCCATCTTCTGGCTTTCTCCTATATTTTGGATAGGAATCATTCCCTTCTTCAAATAATTTCAGTGGCGTTTGCCTCCCAGGACACCATTTGAACAAAATTATATTGCCAATGTGACCTTCATCTTCTGTCTTTCTCCTGCTACATTTTAGAAAGATGCCATGCCTTGTTCAAATTTAACTTTAATATATATCCAAACAAAACATAAATTCATTTGGGAGATTATGACCTCGCGTCCGTGGAAATGAAAATGAAATATGACTTGCCAAGTACCCTGTGTAATGTAGTTTCAAAATATATGTGGTTATGTGGGTCTATCTCCATAACACTAGGAGGAATTTGATAACAAACAGGGAGACGGAGGCTACAACATAAGCTCTGTTCCTGATATTGAGCATTTTAACACATTAATATAGCATATATTTTAACGCATATTTTATCATATATGCAGAGATTTCGTCATTGGTATGACTGCTGAATTGTCGCAACAAATATGTATTGTAAAGCACTGCCTACTGATTGGTGATTTCTTGCTCAAACTGACGTCCATATTGTCTCATTTTGATCTTGCCGATATGACCTTCATCTTCTGGCTTTCTCCTTCTATATTTTGGATAGGAGTCATTCCCTTGTTCAAATTTAAATTTAATTTAAATAACAGTGGAAAAATTCAGTGGGGGTGATCAAAATGATCTTATGCTAGAAGTAATTCACTTGTTAGAAATTGAAATGTAATTCATATGAAAGGAAAACATATCATTAGAGGTTCCCTCCCGGGGACATCATTTGATCAAAATGAAATAGACTTATCCAAGAACCCTGACTAATTTAGTTTCAGAACATACATAGTTATTGGGATCTATCTCCAAAATCCTAGAAACATTTGGATATCAAACTGAAACAGGCTACAACATAAGCTCTATCCCTGATATTAATTCAAAACAAGTGACTTAGCAGTAAATATTGATGGGACGTTTTGCTTTTTGTTGTCCAATTATATTTTATTACAAACATTATTTTGTTCATTAATTTTGGACACTTGATATTTCAGTAAAAACTTAAATGAATAATATCTCTCTCTCTCTCTCTCTCTTCTTTATCATTCCAAATAAGGTAAAAAAGATTAAAACAACTGAACTAAAATGTGTCTACATTTAGTGAAACTTTTCAGTAAACTTATCTTTTTGAGATATCAAAGTTTTTATTATTGTTCCTCAATTTTGAACGCTACTGTATATATATATGTATATATATATATATATATATATATATATATATATATATATATATATATATATAAATGTTTAAAAAATATTAATTAAAATTTTAATGACATTTGTGCAGTATACATAATTAATTTTATTATTTATATTTTTTAAACATATGGACATTTATCTATATTTAACCATCAATGCCTTTCTCTTATTCAATAAGCTAGAGTTATTGAAGCTTCATAAGATAACCAATTTTTCAACAAGGCATAAATTGCATTTATTTCTTTTAGTGTTATAAGCCTTATGTCTGGATATCATTTTCCAGGTCATTTATGGTGATATGTCTGGATATCATTTTCTAGGTCATTTATAGTGATATACCTTCATTCTTTAATTGCCAGAAATATGTGGAGAGAGAATTACTGCGTTTACATATTAAACTACTTAAGGTCATTCGATGATGATAAAAACGAAATTTCCAAGGTTTCTGTCGAACCAAAATAAACTTAAACATCGTTACCTGAATGTATGTTCGATCGGTATACAATATTATCAATCATAAGGGGCAGATCGCATTCTTTCGGCAACTGCATTTATTTTAAAAGAATGTACGTTGTCTTAGTTGAAAATATCATCTTGTTATGATCGGAGATTGATGTGTCTGTCTTATTGATGCATATATGATCATAGTGTTGGTGAATGGTTTACTTGCTATCTCCTCCCCCTACGTTTTCTTCTTCTTCTTCTTCTTCTTCTTCTTCTTCTTCTTCTTCTTCTTCTTCTTCTTCTATGTCTTCTTCTTCTTCTTCTTCTATGTCTTCTTCTTCTTCTTCCCTACGTCTTCTTCCTCTTCTTCTTCTTCTTCTTCTTCTTCTTCTTCTTCTTCTTCTTTCCCCGTACGTCTTCTTCTTCTTCTTTCCCCCTACGTCTTCTTCTTCTTCTTCTTCTTCCCCTACGTCTTCTTCTTCTACGTCATCGTCTTCTTCTTCTTCTTCTTCTATGTGCTCAGTTCCTACATGTTCTGGCGGCCATGGGTCTTCACAAATTTACTGTCGTTTTTATCTTTTCAGAAATTTTGTCTTTTTGTTATTTCTCGTAAACGTTATTCCGCACGCTATTTACTGAAGATCGCTAGGCAGAGTACGCGTTGTTTTTCTCATCCCCTCTTGCATCCAATCAGTTTTGTAAGCATCAAATTTGCCAAGCTTTCTTTGTAAATTATGGGCCTAAAATTTCAACACCTTGTTCTTGATTCTAAGTATATCTTCTCTAGAACCTCGTCGTTGCTGACGGTTCATGCTGTACTCATTATCCTGCTAGAGAACCACATTTTTATTGTTTCAATTCTCTTCTTCATTTGGTAGAAGATTGCCCACCATTAAAATTTTACTAAAAAACAGAAAGTGAAAATTCTATATAATTAGAAGTGACTTTTTTCTTGTCTTCACTACGGCATTTACGAAATATCGATTAAAAAATAAAATGTAACACCCTACACTTAAGTCACGCTTAATCTGTTTCAACCGAATTTTTCTATCAGGAAAAGCTGGATTCTAATTAAATGGAAACATCAGATTACAATCTTAAAAGGTGATACTGTTTGGAGATTAATCTTCATTGAAAGATTTTGTCGGTTGTTTTTCTTCACAAATTTGCCTCAGCAAGGCTGTTTATTTTTAAATATAACGTTGGGCGTTTCTATTTACAATAGAATACACTCAGTACATGTTTTAAAAACTACCCAATGTAGGAGGTGATAGAGTAAAATGTAAGAGGCAGAGTTTATGCTGATGTGTGGGACAAATAACAAATTTGAATAGGTTAAGATTGTAGAGATCGAGTAAGATTAGCTCCAATGTGCGTAGCATAGCGAGTTTTAGGTGAAGGTTAGAACTGATAGAAATAAGGAATGTATATCTTCTCAATATTTTCCATGGAAATAGCGAGAGTCTAGCAAAGTGTTCGTCTGTGGGAAAGATGTTAAACACTGGGCAGCTCCTGCCTATATATGGCATCATTAGTCCATTTTCAGCCTCGGTCTTGCAAAGCTTGAGAATAGAAGGAGGCGTGAGGAACTTCATGCAGTTGTACAGGGAACCAACCATTATCAAGTATGTAGGATATTTTATGAAAAGTAAATTGTTGTTTAATTTAAATTTTGCAATATGCGATTAAAAGTTGTCTAACATTAGAACTCTATAATACCATGAATTAAACAGGAACCCCCAATTTATAAGAACAATTTTCGTTATCAACATGGACTCACTCCGTGAATTTATTCATGACCCCCTTGGACTGGCATCTTTAATAATCCAACCAAGAATTGCGCCAATGAATCTTCTTTGGTCAAACACGGCATGGACGCTTTATCTCTTCTCTGAGAAATCAGGTGAAACTTCAATCCTCTCTATGAGTCATACTGGCATTCTCGGCAGGTATAACATACAAGAATTACTCATTTATACTATACCAGCGTGACAGCTATACAGCGTTACTGCTCGTAATACATCCAAACGAGTTCTCGAAGGAGCTAATCGCTGTTTCCTGAGGGAATGAAGCAAATCTTTGTCTCTCGTGATTACTGGTGGCTCTGTAATAGGGTATTAAATAATTACAATGTTTCAATTCATCCACTCTTCAGAGAATTTCAGGAGTTAATGACCTCTGTTGATAAATCTATGCTTTGCCCGTAAATTCTCCTTAAAATCATCTGTTGACTTATCTGGAGTATCCCTGACTAACTTTCCACTTAGAACTGAGTCTCTGGTGAGTGATATGCCTATAACCCCTTCCATATTTTCTGCTATCATCTTTAACCTAGATCCCCGCATAGCATGAGGACTCGATGCTATCCCTGTAATAGTCATTAAGATATGTGCTCCTGAACTTGTTTCTGTTATCCCTAAACTGTGTAATACGTGTCACGCTGACTACTTTTTTCCGGCCTGCCGATAAGTTCTCATATGTTGTTCCAGTTTTCAAGAACCCTGGTGAACCGTTCGATCCTTTCAACTATTGGCCTATTAGCCGTCTCCCTCATTTTGACAAAATCTACAATTCATAATCAAACCGAATTGGTTCATCATCTCACATCACGCTGATGCACTGACGCTAATTAGATAAACACGGTAAGTCCGGGCTGTAGATTTAGACATCCCGAAAGGTTTTGACAGATTTTAGCATACGGGTCTTCTCCACAAGCTGAAAAGTTACGATGTCTCCGGTCACATTTTTGAATTGATCCAGTCTTTCCTGAACAGCCACTCGTTTACATTCTTCCGTACTAAAGCGAGTTCCCCCCAGGGCTACATCATTGCTCCTACTTCGTATCTAATATTTATTAACGACCTTCCCGATGAGATCAGCTCTCAACTTTGTATCTACTCTGATAAAACAACCATTTACTCCTCCCTTGATAGTATGGCTCATCAGACTGACAAGGTCAAAATATCAGCCGATGTGCAAAACTATCTGGGGCAAATGGTCGCTTGTTAATTTTAACGTCTCCAAAACCAAACTTCTCTGAATTAATCATGTGAGAGACTCGTCTCTGTCTTCCATCCGCATAGCTTGTGTTAACGTCCATGAAAGTGATGCTTTGTGCCTTCTTGGGTTAACGTTCTAAGCTGACATGAAGTGGAAAGACTATATTGAATCTGTTGCTTGGTCAGCTTTCTAAGAAAGTCGCTTCACTGTGATGCGCTAGATAATTTTTCTGTCTAGGTTCTATCTATATTATCTATATCTATGCCCTTGTTATTTACCTTGAGCTCTTTGATAAAATCCAGAGAATAATCAGAAATATTATCGGTCCTGCTCTGACGGTTCGGCTTCAGTCAATTTCCCAACGCTGTAATTTTGCCTCTCTTTGTCTTTTCTATAAATACTTTCATGGTAATTGTTTGGATGACATCTTCCAAGACTATGAATGTATGTGCAACACTAGATTGCCGATGAGATTTCATCAATTTAAAGTTGTGCCTTGTATGGAGTGATACAGATTAAAAATTACTTTCTGTGATAAGGACCTATTGGTAATTATCACGATTACCTAATATATTCCGACTAATATCCTCATCCAATTTGGTGTTTATCCTAACATTTCTTCCCTTTACGTTAAATGAATAATCACACATATGCTGTCATTGATTGAATTAGAAGACATAGGGAAATTAATGAGTGCACCGGCCTAAATGTAGGGATAAAACAGAAAATAATGTGAGGCATATACTGAATATCTTGTGGATAAATCAAGCTAATCCTTTACACCTGTTCCTTACTCACATAAAATCGTCCTAATTATTTCCGGTGTAGTCGATTCGATTTCTTCTTGTCATACATTTTAACTTGTAAATCAAACAAGGCCAACATGAACTTTTATAATCACAAAGAGAGTAGAAACATATTTCATAGTAAATATAGCCACCCCTCACTTAATGACTAGGTTCCATTACAACGAACTGGTCGCTAAATGAGCTGGTCGCTGAGTGAGTTCATTCTGACAGCTATTACAGTTGTAATAGCCGTCTATGGTGCTTGTGTCAGCCAAAGTTATATAGCTTTAATATAAGTTTTGCACTATTCCCTACATTTCTAATGTATTCCGAATTGTTTATGCAGATCAGTAGCGTAGTCAACGGAAAGAAAAAAAAATCGAAAATCACCTTTGTATTCTGTACATTATCACGATTTGTATAGTGTAAACTTTTATTTTATTTTTAGTTTTGATTATCATTTTATTTGTCATAGTTCATTTTAAAGAAAGAGGAAAAAATCAGGATAAATGTTTTCAAAAGAAGATGAGAATTTATTTATTCTATGAGATTTTATAGTTTGTCTTAAGTATGGATGTTCGTTAAAACTGGTGAAGATCGAAATAAAAAAAAGTTAATTTCTAATAATAGCTTAGATGTATCACAAGGCCGAATGTATGGAGCACCCAGTATTGATCGAACTCATAATCGTTCTCTAGTTAAACTCGCTAACCATTACACCGCGTTCAGGTGCCCAGAGAATGGTGGTTTTCGAAACGTAGCTTGGATGTGATATAAGGCCGACCGTAGTGGTACCTCAATCGTAATTTATCTAGCGAGACAGACTTGCTAACCATTACACATCATCGAAGTGCTCAAAAGATTTATGTAGCTTAGTTGTGGTGCATGGTCGAAAGTATGGAACAATCAGTGAGAATCGAAATCACTACTCAGTCGCATGACATTCTTGGCAACCACGACAAAGTGCGCAGAGATCGTGTCATTAGATTTTAGCTTTGATAACTAGTGAGGATAGCATTAACACCTAGTAAGAACACTAGCATCATTCTCTTTCTTGTCTGTGTGATGAGCTGTTAATAGTTTCATTTTGGGGTTGTCCTTTCATTACTAATATTCAGTTTCGTCAAAGTCACTTCTTATCAGATTATAACTTCCAACGTCGCTTTTTTGCGTCTAGAAAAGTGGTTGGCTATTTAACTCACCCAATGACAAAACAAATCGGATTCTCTGTTCTCATTGACTGACTTATGTTGTAATCAAATACATGATCTGTTATTGATTAAATATCTGTACTTCTTACTCATCACAAGAGATCATTAGAGAATATGTTATAGCAGTGAAATAAATTACCTGTGAAATTTAATGTAGGGAGATTTAAGGAAATCAATGTGAACAGAAATGGAAAAATGATGAAAATTAAGAGCTAAATTATTTTTTGAATTTTTTTCAACAATATTCAGTTAGGTCGTCAGCTTTAATGGAAAATTCAGATAACATCGTTATTCACGTAACTAAAATGTTAATAATTTTTATGCAATCGCTCATTCAATTCAGAAATAGCCGTCTTAGTGTCAGGAGTTTAATTTTTAGTTCTGTTCAATCAATTTTGAAACATACTTTTTACCGAATGATATCCACCGTATTTTTTCAATCTAATTAATTAATCATTTTAAATCCAAATCCAGAGTATTTATATTTCCATCGAATTTTAACATTATTTTGATTTTTAGTTTTTTAAAATGTGTTAATTTTTGCTAATTACTAAAACTATATGCACAGTAGTAATTTAGTAAAAAGAATAAATATGAAAAGAAACGCTGAAAATGTCACGTTGAACTTTAAATAACAAGTCAGCGTCTATATCTTTGTTTTTTCTCGCTAACATTTTGATTATTTTTTACTGTTTTTTGAGTCACTTTTCTTTCTCTCAATATCTTTCTTTTTCTCAAAACAACATCCGCTTTCTCGATTTTCAATATGGCTGACCATGACTACTCAAAGTTTCATATGTTTCGCTGCACAAAGTAACTTTTTAGCCATTACGCTCTCCATTTTTCAATGTTCTGCTATCCATTCAAGGAATTTATAAGGTTGTTTTCGTTGTTTTACTATTTTTCTATTGACAATATCCTGTGAATTATAAAGACTTCATATAGTCTTTCCTTCCTATATGCCACAGAAATTTCATCTGTATCCTTCTATTTTTAAGCATACATCTAATTTTAGTCCCTGTTTTCTGTAGAATTTATTATTTAATTATCCTATCCATCCTGTATTCAGCATCCAGCAGTGGAACCATATATCTGTCGCGCAAATATTCTTACTGTATGTCCATATTATCCAGCATGCACTGCCCTATAGAATATTAGATATTAAATATCAATTTAACCTTCCTTGTTCCTAGTAAATTGTTCCTATCTTTTAATTGTTCATTTCGAGATATTTCACTCTTCCAATTCGCATTTCTTTTTTAATCACGCTATAATATCCGTGCATTTAATCCTGAGTCAATTTCGTTGGTGTTCTAATATTCTTTTCCATTAGCGTAGTTATTTTTGTCCTCCAGAGAATTATTCCAAAGAATCTACCAGAAAAGAGAAACAAATAAAGAAAACTGTTTGTACATCATTTGAATCTGCGGACTTAGCTTAGGCGAAATAATGTATTGTCAAATGTCCTTCTTGAAGTAGAGTTCTCTTTCAGTCCGTGGCTATTTTTTAGATAGCTGTAATTTCTCTAAGGTTCTTTCATCTTCACCTGATTGCTGTCGGATTTAGCAAGATTCTGTGAATTTCATATTCATTACAATTCAGTCAATTATTGACTCTTATAAGTTAATTGTTATAATTCCACTCGAATTCATGATGCGGCTTCTACTATTTCCAGAGAAATAAAATATATGCATTTCATATCCTGAAGTGGAGAGTGAAGAGATGAGTATTAAGTAATCTATGTTCTTTAACAATACTCGGAAATGAAGCATCTTTTGGCAAGAAATTTCCAATATGAATCTTTACAAACTACATTTGTTAGGTCCAACCATTCCATAAACTACTCACTCTTTTATTTGAATTCTTTGCAACCCTTAAACATATACTTGTTGTAACTTATCCTATCGTTCTGTCTAATTCTGACCTATATTGATGTGTATTATATTCCAGTACAGCCCTAAAATTACAAATATAAAATGTACATATTCATTTTGTTCCATCTTAAAGGTTGGAATAGAAAATAACAATAGGTCTATTTTGAAAATCTGTTTTGAAAGTTCAGAGTAACCTTGCAGCTGTCACACTACAGGGGAAATGATCTTTTGGGTGGCATTCTTTAAAACTATACAATCATAAAGTCCACTAACGTTATGAAGATGACAGTATTTTAGCTCAAACCAAATAGACCAGATAATGTTTTTTCATTGTTATCATTTTCGGATTGCATTTGTTTAAAAAATAGACGCTATATTTCCCCTTATCATTTAAATGATAAGAATATGTGAAGCAACCACATTTGCCGTGACACATTTCCAAATATAGAAAACAAATAACAATCAAATTTTCTAGGTTTTATGGCGTTGTTTACTCCCAAGTCGGTCAAGTCAAACCTTCCAAATTTCTCCGATATTAAAATATGTTTATGTTATTAGACTCTTCTGTACATACACTCTCCACGCAGAACATTGTATCAAATATTTTTAACTTGTATTCAGATTTTCCTATGTAGTAAATTGTTACCAATCAAGGCTACAAAACATAGTCTGATGTGTGTGGATATATATATTTCCAAGAATATTTGTACAAAGGCTAAAGCATCGAGGTTGATTGAGATTTGAACTCGACACACAATTCACTTTTTGCAATGGGTTCATTCAGATATTAATGCTGACATAACTGATGATAGAGATACACTTGTCGGAGTTAGTTCCTTCTTGGCTCCTTAAACCGGAAGAGAACAGGTCATTTCGACCTTGACCTTTCGGTTGTGCTCCCTTCACGCTGT
Organism: Acanthosepion pharaonis; assembly: GCA_903632075.3. Taxonomy (NCBI): domain Eukaryota; kingdom Metazoa; phylum Mollusca; class Cephalopoda; order Sepiida; family Sepiidae; genus Acanthosepion; species Acanthosepion pharaonis. Next base: position 4,565,029 of record CAHIKZ030005608.1, read on the forward strand.
CAATTACGTGGTAGAGACTAGCAAGTTACCTTTTCAGTTTACTTATATTACGAACCTAGTCGTAATATACTTCTAGGCATTTTTAGGCTTTAGTTTTCTTTTAGCTAAGCTCTACTCATTTTTTAAATAGACTTTACAGTGTTAGCTTACCAATTCTCTTGCTAGTCTCCCTTACCACAAGACAGTGACTTCTCGCTAAATTTAAGGTCGGCTATTGAAACGGTCGGTACGCAGGCTCCTGGCCTCCGTGGCCAGGACGTCGCCACCGGGCTGTGTATTAAGTTACGATCCCATTTGTTTTTGTCTGCTAAGTTGACGATAGTTGAAAACTTTGCTTTCTCTCTCTACTTCGCCCCTTACTTCTGGCTCCTTGCCAATGTTCGACTCTCGGCATTTCATCCCTGATGGCTGCCTGCACGTGGTCCATAACCTTTCCCGTACACTACGTTTATAATTATTACGGGAGGTTAAAATATCTGACGCGACCGGCAGACACGCAACGGCTGAACCGGACTTTTGACATGCCCGAACAACACGTCAAGTTGCCATCCCGGCAACGACCAACATCAACCTCAAACTACAATGACCAGCAGCAATCATCTGCAACGACCGACATCAACTTCAACTACAGCGATCATCTGCAACGACCAACAGCGACCACCTGTAACGACACCTGTAACAACCAACCTCGACCATGAATGCATGCACCGGAACATCTGCATCTCTACCGTCCCGACCACCTTTATTTCTTTATTACTTTTCTAGAATAAATTAGCTTATATCCTATATATTCTCGATCTGCCATCTATGTTGTTTCACCTTGTCAGATTTAACGTTTTCGAAAATGATAGCGGGCCTCTCGTGACCTCATCACCCTTTTGCGATACGGGGGCGCTCGAGAGGTCCGCTACACACTCTCTGAGAGGTCTTAATTGGATAAAATAAGAATAACAGAAAGGAAATCTGGAATAACTATTCCTTTCTGTCGGATTTGTTTTGTTATTAAATGAGATAGAGGCTGGGCTGTACATATAAGATATTTACATAAGAAAAAATAAAAATAAATCCTCATCAGCAAAAGAAGACGCGCTTCTGAATGCATGTAAGAAATAACGTCATAATCTTTGTAGAGTTACTGCATAAAAAAAAACAGTATTACTTTCCCGATTGTTAAACACAAATAAACAAGCTTATTTATTTGTTCAATTACAAAAAAAATAATTTTGGTCAGAAAGTAATTAAACAGTTGAGTTAGCGGTCGTTTTGCTGAAGACAGCAAGTTGCTAAAAAATAAAACATTAGTCTGAATCCTGAGCCATGTTCTTAAATAGTCTTATCAGGCCGTGACTTTCAAATGAATGTTACGCATGGCGCCAAACTCGTTCAGGAATATCTAAACCGACGCTGTTTATATTGGCTTTGTCAGATCGATGGCTAAAATGGTTTCGAGCAAATGAAGTGTGTAGACTTAAACGCGGACTTTTGTTAATTAAAATAAGCACTGATTAAGAAAACTATATTTCTTGACAAAAGTCAAGGATTTGGATTCAGCTATCAGCAGCATAAACTCTTCGGTCAATAAATTGCCCAAATTGTCTTTATAAGAAAACACTTACTATTTACATTACCATTACATCGATACACACTTATAGGATGATTGATTTATGAATCTACCTAAAATGTCAAAAGTCCGTGTAGCAAAAGTATGCTGTCCTATACATAATGAATAGAAATTTAAATTAATATTTAAATAATAAATATAGTCCTGTGTATCACAAAAACTGCATTCGGCATTAAGAAGCGTGGAATCATCCCAAATGCTGTTGCTTCAATATCTACCCTGATCTGAGGTGTTAGCATATGTTAGGATCCCAGCTATAGGAAAATAATGAACACCCAAACAAAAAAATACTATGAGAGTATAAAATACCAGCAATACATATTATATAAAATGTACCAACAATACGGTTTATAGAAATATGACCAACAATGTATTTTATGTGAACTTGAAGGCATAAAATTGCGTTTACAGTATTTATAATTTGACATTAAATAATGCATAGAAGGTGATATGACGCTAAACAAAATGGCTGAACCAACGACTGTAATAAATCAAATGGCCTTTATATACAAATCTATATTCTTAATATACGCTATGTTCACATTTACTATAATTCATGAAAATATTTTTTCTCTATTCTGCCAGCTCAAATAAAAAATGATTTAATTACGTAGTCTCTCTCTGCACTAAGCTAATCACTGATTCCATTTTTAGATGACGACTTGACAATAAATTTTCTATCGAAATCTGAATGAAAGTTGCCTTGTTGAGTTATTCATGACAAGAGTTTAGGTAATAGAATCTTTGACAGCGAGATCTTTGGGTCTGATGGGTCTATACTGTGAAAGGGAAGATCACTCGCCCGCGTTCTTGATTCCCCTCCAATCAGAGGTTTAATAACTTGGGTAGTCTCGGGGATAATTCCGGGTTGATATTCTAAAGGCCAACCACTGGAATTTTGTTTGGCCAGTGATTTTCTTAGGTTCGAGGATTTTGATAAGTTTAGAGACTTCTCCTGCTGAAAAAATATATTACTGAGAATATGTCGGGTGAGACGTGGGAAGTGGATGGACTTTGTCATCTAACGTTTGGATTTGAGGCAAAGAGTTTCGAGGAAGATTTGACTTCGTGACCATTTATAATAGCGGGCACAGCTGTTTTGCATCTGTTCATAAATTGGTTGATGATCTTCCAGAATTAGCCATATACAATTATTTTTTCAACTTTAGCCTGGACATCTTGCGCATGGAAGCAGTATAGACCAGACTACACCGCTCTTTGTGATAGATGTTGAAGTATGTGTTCCCGTGAGCTTTATCTGAAGCACATTTAGGGGTAAACCATCACTGACTAGTTTTTCTTAGAATTTATTGTGGGGTGTAAAACTCTTAATTCCAGAAAAGATCCATTTAAAATGGTGTGCAAATGTTTTGAGGCAGAATGCATGAAAAAGTTTGAGAATGGAGTTTCAGTTATATTGGACAGAAGGTTATCACAATCTGCTTTCGCATAACGAAAAACTCTTTTCATGGAACTGTAAATCAGGGGATGTATTTAGTTTGGCATCCTTCTAGACACTAACTATAAAATGGTCTGATGTACTTGTGGTGGGAAAGTATTTGCTAATCATTTGCTAGGGAAGAATGTTAGAAAAAAGATCGAGAAGGTATACTTGTTGTTCCGTCGCGTCCTGTATTGGCGTGGGTTCTTCTATTATATGTGTTAGTTCATAAGCAATAGAGAAGTCTCTGCAATAGCTGCCTTCTTCATCGGTTTTGTTTGCGTAGAATAAGCAAGCTTTGTCGAAGTCACTGCAGATATGAAAGTGTTGTGGTAGGATCCATCTAATTTGCATAGTGGAGTACCGACCATATCAATATGGTTGGTACCGGGAAGAGAGGGAGGAATCAAGAGATTCAACCCGAGACTCTGCCCGACTGCGACTCAGTCAACACATTCTCCAGGAACAGTCTTACCAGGAATATACAAAAAAACTATATGTAAATATTGTGTACACTTTCTTGTTTCAATACATTTTGTTCTAAGTACATTTTGTGTTGCATTATTATTCCATGGATTAGTCAAGTTTCAACAGAAAGCTAGACGAATGAAATATTCGATCGAAGATTACTTACTCTTCATACTGAGGACGACATGTAGCGAAGTGATACTATGTATAAGTGCCAAGAGGCAGCACATATACGGGAGATTAGGATCTTCGTTTTTATGTACCTTCCTTGGTGTAGGCTCCGAGTCCGTGGCTATGGTGTTTTGTTAAAATGGTGAGTAGCCCAGTATTGTCAGCTTCTGTAGTGGGAGTGAGTCTTCCATAGCCGTTTCAGATAGAAACAGAAGATCGATTTTGGACTGAAGAAGATAGATTTCTACTACTGGAAAATTGTAACTTAGGCATATTGCATTGGTGCGGGAGATGGTATATATGGGGTCCAATTTTTAGGCTGGATTTTCTAGTTTTATTAATTTTTAATGAAATCGATTTCATGTGTATTGAAGTTGGATGGCGGAAGACTAAGAGGCAATGATCATGACTAACCAACGGAAGATGAACGCATATATAAACAAGATGTGTCGTCAGGAGATAGTTCCGTAATAGTACTTATCATGGTGTCATCGAGAGACCGCACCGGAGACAACTGCACTGTCCAGAATTCATTCAGAAAATGATGCTATAGTAGCCCTGATAATATACACCTGCTGATAGGATATCCTCCTTTCGTATACGTTTTTTGCAATGTTTAAAATATATATTTTATAATTTTTCATCAATAAAGTTGTTGATATTTTTACAAATCTAATTGCGAAATTTTAAATGAACTCTTTTATGATGTGTTTGAATATTTCACAACCTACACACGCACACACATATATATGAACGTGTGTGTGTGTGAAGGTGGAAAAGGTTTTCGTGTGACACGTTACATCGTTTTTGACGAAATTTATTTTTCCGTTAATGCAACTACATATGTGCACGTAGTAATAGATGAGTTTGAGAATTTGAAATATATTTATTTATCAAATATATATTGAGGGTATATATATAATCCAGCCGATTTGCTTTGGATTCTTTTTCTTTATGTATCAATCACATATTTTATTAAATATCCCACATTATGATAATACGAAAACTGTCAAGACTGGTGAAACGGAAGAAGAAATTGGATGCAAATTTACTGTTGGTGATTAAAACACTTTCTAAACATTTTTGCCTTAGTACATTTCCTCTTTTAATTAGAATAGCAATTTAAAATCTTTGTTGTCATATTTTTGCCCTAGAATCATTTTAAATACCTCAAGAAAAATTATATATCGTGTTTTATCGCCCTGCTATATATATATATATATATATATATATATATATATGTGTGTGTGTGTGTGTGTGTGTGTGTGTGTGTGTGTGTGTAAAAATATATAGAAAATAGGAGGGAACTCGTCAGCTAATCATATTTTTAAATAAATAATTATTTAATATATATATATATATATATATATATATATATATTATATATATATATATATATATTTATTAGTTTAATACTTTTAGAGGCATCAATCGTGGTCTTCAGTGATGCACTGTTCTCATCGCCGATTTTGGGTTTTGCATAATATCGGCTAAAAACAGCAACCCCGACATGACTGAGGCCGCCTCCTGGTGAGCGTCGTGCTACGCACCTCGACGAAGTTTTATTTGTTTGGTCGTGGTGGTTTGGACCAACATGGCCAAAAATTTGGATGAACCGGCGCTGCCAAATCAAAATATGTTAGCGCCTGGGGTGAAAACAGCCTCAAAAAGATGCAACATATCACAATAATCTAAAGGGAAAGTATGACATGTTCATTAAAAGCACCTCGACATTGCAAAATCATAACAACATAACTAGTAGTCCGTCAATCATCGTCAACCAAAGATAAACGTCACCCCCTCCTATATACTGGTCTTTTTTTTTTTTACTTCCGCCGGTTTCGTTTCGTATTAACTTCTCTTGAATTCCTTCCGGTTTCTATAGGTGCGCGTTCTTTTTTCTAGTCTAGCCTTACAAGAATTTCGGATATTTTTACGAACTGTTAAGTTTATCGTTTTATTTTTCTGTTATCTGTTAAACGTTTTGAACTTTTGCATTTCTTAAGTTTTCTTTTCTTTTTTTTTTGTTTACTTATTTTTCTTTTTGTTCACTTTTTATAAGATAAGTTTATTTTTCTTCAGCATATTTCCTTTTTTGTGTTTTAGCCCCACTCCCAACTTGAATTCGATTTTATTTTTATTTTAATCCTTTTATCCTTTTTTTAAATGCGTAAGTGTTGCCAAATTTAAATCTTTTTCATTTTCCACGTTCTTGTAGATCAAGTTTGATTTTTCCTTTTTTTCTTTCTTTTGTTTTTCATCCTTCCGTGACTTTAATCGTGTTTCTTTGTCACCAGACACTTTTTTTTTCATTTCATTATTTTCTTTTTGTGAATTAGCCATTAGTTTTTAAGACGATGTTTTATTTGTTTGGTCGTGGCGGTTTGGACCAACATGGTCGAAAATTTGGATGGACCGGCGCTGCCAAAGCAAAATATCTTAGCGCCTAAAAATCCGGCCTGGGGTGAAAACAGCCTAAAAAAGATGCAACATATCACAATAATCTAAAGGGAAAGTATGACACGTTCATTAAAAGCCATGAGCTCCTTAGTATTCTAGAAAAAAACAGATGCCGTCAAATCAAGGACCATCTCCCTGCTGACCACCGATGTAGGAACTCGGAGAATTATTGGAGTCAGCGGGGAAAAATGGAAGAATATTTGATTGGCTTCAAAATAGGGTCCATTATTTTGTCTAGGCGGTCTAATGCTCTTTAGGATATTTTACTGCTGTCCTGCAGACAGCGGGTTTCCTACACGACTTCTGTAAGTGGATTAGCCTCCTCTATCGTTCGCCAAGTGCTGTTGTACAGGTGAACAGAAAGTGGTCCCGCGCTTTTGCGAACGGTTCCTCAGGATTGCCTGCCCACACTCGCCCCTATTTTACGCTTTGTTTTTGGAGCCTCTCCTTCGCCGACTAAGGGACAGGGCAGGAAGTCTGGCCCTACGTGGAATCACTGTCACTGGTGTGACTCCAGCCAGGGTTTCTGTGTACGCAGATGACGTATCCACTTGTTATCCCGCAGCAATATTTATGTGGTACTGAAGGCGCTTCAGATGTGCGAAAAGGTCACAGAGATCAGGGTTAACCGGGACGAATCTTGCTGTGCACTTTGGTTGGACAGACGGGCCTGTCTGCATTCTCGGAGTTTGGTTCGGGCCCGGAGTTGAGAAAAAATGGTCAGAAGTACTGGCAAAGGTCGGCGCGGCGTATGAGACTTGGCAACGACCGAGCTTGTTCTTGAAGGTTTAGGTTGAGGCGTGTGCCATTTACATCTTTCTTCTCGTCCTTTCCAGTTTGCATCTGCTTCTCTCTGTAAGAAGCGTAAGAAGGGGATCGAGCGCTTGCTCTCCAGCCTGGCTGGCTTTCCTAAACCGCTCGTTGAAAGAGGACACAATTTTGGAGGGGAGTGTGAGGCCCACTTTCCCTCGACTTACTCTCACTTCTCCCGACTCCTTCTCAATCCCGAGAGCATTCGGATTTCCTGCTCGAGTGTCGATCAACCTTGTGGACATTCCTCGGTCCAGTGACATTTCTCGGCTAAGGAGAGTCCTGTATCTTGGATGGTAGGAGTCGCGAAGAATCCGCTTTGCTTGGCGAATGGTTTGGAATAGACTGACCCTTAAGGACGTGATCTTTAGATAAAGCTTGGCGGATTTGTCAGTCAACGGTGTGATCTTGGCTTAGAGGAAACAGCTTCGCCCACCTTCTACCATTGTCCACGGATGTGCCCCCTCTGGGACTATGCCGGTGAGTTGACAGGTCTTATCGGTCCTGAAAAGTTCGTGCTCAGTGATCTCACGTACGCGTCTGAAAATATTGTTTCTGTTGCTGTTAGCCACGGCTAGAATAGTTTTTTTCGACGATACGGGTGGAGGAACTTTTGCAGTATGAACGTTATTTTCAACAAGATCTAATCCGATTCTTTGAGCATCAGCTTAGGATGTAGATTAGAACTGGTAGAAAGTATTTGGTATCGACAGATTAATCCAAAAGGTGGGTAAATATGGCGAGTCTGGTTCGTGTGAATGGGACTAGCCTTGATTTTCTTTTTTAAGTCTCTCTAATCCCAACTTGGCGGTTATCTGTGGGGCCCTCTCTTGATAGATACATCCTTATTGTATATCTATTTAATGTGAGTAAGATTTCGAGGTCATATCCCCGCCCATTATTCCATATCATCATTTAATTTTTATATATAATTCTATAACACAAAACATTTTTATGTCATGGGGGTTTTTGTACGTTCCCTGCGTGTGTGCGGTATTGTGGTATATGTAGGATTGAATTCTGAGGGATGGGTTTTGGTGCTGAATGTGTAAATTGTAAGGAATGAAAGGGTCGTGAATATGAATCGCTAGGTATAAAATAGTTAGTGGTGACGAGTCTCAATACTTCCCCATTTTTGCCTTGTGCCATAATTTTATTATATGCAATAAATCTCAACATCCCTTGGATTCCTAATTCTGTAAGCTGGTCTCTTTTGTGTATAGTTTAATACAAATATTTCATTCGTTTTAAATTACTAGAGCCATAACGTTACTAACCCATTAACTAAGCCTACACGCGTACGTGTTTTATTGAATGTTAATTTTAAAAAGAAAAAGTTTTGAAAATTAAACTCAGAGATTCAAAGTAGGAATTTCACCATAACGAATTTTATTTAACTCTTTTGAGTTATTTTGATTATCTGATAAAAGAACGAAACGTTCACTACAGAATAATAAATAAATTGCACATGTAACTAGATTTCATCTTTTCCATGTGAAATATTATGTATATATGCTTTTGTTATAAGTCCACCACTCACAGACATACACACATACGCATATATATATATATATATATATATATATATATATATATATATATATATATATATATGAAAGAAATACAAGTGTAAAACTTAATATTACTCGACATATTAAAAAAGCGAAGCAACCGGTTTCGCTCCCGCTCATCAGGCTTCAACGGGAAATTTAATTTAAATTAAATCTCCCGTTGAATCCCTGAAGAGCGGGAGCGAAACCGGTTGTTTCTTTTATATATATATATATATATATATATATATATATATATATATATATATATATATATATATTTATTTATTTATATGTATGTATATATATATATATATATATAGAGAGAGAGAGAGACAGAGAAATAGAGACTGAATTAAATGCCTGTGTTTTCGCTAAGGTATATATATATATATATATCCGCCCCTCACATAAACGCCCCCCACACACATACACATATATATATATATATATATATATATATATATATATATATATATATATATATATATATATATATATATATATATATATATATATATATATATATCAGAGACAGACAGATAGAGTTTGAATTAAACATATCCAAAGTGACTTGAGGTAAGAAAGGGAGATAAGTGGATGTCGGCATTAGTGCAACCAAATCTAAGTCATTGCTGGCAAACTTTCGTAATCCTTATATACTTTGTGTTTGCGCTCTTGCGTCGACTAGGATGCCATCATTCATTTCGACATTGACTTCTCACAGTCTATCTATCCATTCAGATGTACTGAATGGCTCACTAGAAAATGTGCACTTACTTATTTTTCTGCCAAACGCAGACGTATTACTTGTAAGTTAGAACGGCCAGAGATAAAAGATGGAAAGAAAGAATGCCGATGGCAAAAATGAAAATGTTTATGGCTGGGGTTATTTGGTTCCCCTTTCCGAAGTCTATGTAAGTGTTTCATTCCCAAGCTTCCTTGCCTTCGAATTTATTAAAGAAGATTTTGGTTACAAGCAGCTCTCGATTGCTGTCGCTGATGGTTGGTTCACGAAAAGTCTGATCGTGGGCGACTAACTGTCCATTGCCGGCCGTTTTAGCTGAAAAATCTCAAGGAAACGGGATGAATCAAGAGAATACAGCGAGAAACTGACGGGGTGTGGAGAAGAAAAAAAAATAGAGAAAATGATGAATTCTATGAAAATAAAAACAAACCTAGAGAAAGTAAATGGAAATAAAAGGAAAACGAAAAGTAAAATGAGGAAAACAGGCAATAGATTTAAAACAGAATACGACAAAATTGAATGTTTTACATTAATAGTGATCATGATCGGAAGATATGAGGAAATCGGAATGTTTTGATCCATATGAAATGATGCTTTATCCGATGAAGCATTGAGTATTGTGACAATTATCTCTAATTCATCAAATCAGCCATTCTCAAAACATGTGAGATGAGATCAGAGGCGCAATGAACATTTACAATACAACTAGTAAGTAGGTAAACAAATTTAATTCGTGCCTTAACAATACAATAACTCAAAAACTATGTCTCAGAGAAAGATATAGAATCATCAAAAGAAGACGCTGAGTGAACTAGGATAAAATGCTTATGGTAAATCATTTATGCCAGTATCTTTGCGTTGTTTGAGCGTCAAGTAAATAAATATTATAGTGAATATCCTTTTATGTAGCATTATTTAACAGGGGTTATGTTCAATAAAAGTTAAATCTTTGACCCATCCGTTTATTGTCGTGCTAATGCTACAAAATATCATGGCATTCGTGATAATAGCAGAAATCAAGATAAGAATCAGGGAAAAATTCTAGAAATATGCAGATATATAAGAAGTCAAAGTTGGAGAGATTCAACTTATCTGAACATTTAAATAAGTAGGGAGAATATCAACTTTGAGTGAAACCGTAGGTTTTAAAGACGAAATTCAAAATCTCTCTCACCTATAAATAGGAATAAATATTATAAAACCATTAAAATTAGATATGGTGGAAAGTGCCAACAAAAGATCAGAATCAAAAAAATATATGAGAAATTAAAAATAAATTAAAAATATAAATAAAATATGTATTTTGTTTTTAAATATCAGTCAGTTGAAAATAGGATACACTAATATATTGATTCGTCGATGCAGTAAATAAAAATAAATCATTACATTCTGACACAATTATCCTACACCAAAGGGTATCGGAACTGGATTATCATCTGCTTTCATTAGACTGACCAAGAAATAGTCAAGTTCTTCAACAATATAGATAATGCCATAGCATATGATAAAAATTAAATAAAAAGGTATAAAGCAAATTAGGATAGGGAAAGAAAGGCTTTGATATACTCCTAAAATCTGTCTTGACATTACGTAAATTATATAAAAAATGGTTCAGTATACAAGGACTTTTGGAAGATATATATTGAATGATTTACCCATAACCACAAGTACTTCCTTGGCGTCTTCTAAAACTGTTGTCGCCACATCCTTCTCAATAGTAACTGTCTTGGCTTTATTCCAGACACCGAAGAGCTAAAGACATCGCTTGTCACACTCAAATCTATACTGGAAAATGAATAACTGCGAGTGGCGGTGGGGTACATGTTACTTTTCAAGAGTGGAAGATTATTTACTTAGAATAAAATTTGTGTATGACGACGTATATAGAGGTGTCCAAACTTACTTAATATAAGCGCTACATGCGATAAAAGTTGAAAGGTTTGAGAGTCGCAAAATAAGGGGAATATTTACACATTCGTTTTTGTTACATACACATTTTGGTACAATATTTTCATATGCATATAAAGGAATGCATTTATGCAATAATATTTGTTCATGTATGCAGTTTTTTAAACTGTTGTAGAAGTCAAGTAACTTGCCTGCCAACATGGCTACCTTCTTCTGTTACATTATAAAGCAAGCCAGCTGATTTTACCTCATTTTATAGGAGAGTGCCTAATGCACCAGTTAGGTTGGTCCATTTTGCTAGAATAGACCGGCCCAATACATTTGCATGAGTGGTCTTTATTCACCCATATATTTCTCCTTGAAATGACTCAAGTCAGTTTTAGCTTTGGCTACACTTGCCTATTGTGTGTCAGACCACTGGCAAGCTAACCAATATTCTACAACTGTTAATTTGTGTTGCTTTCATTAATCAGAAAGTAGATATATACACATATTTCAAAATGTTGACTGATGATTGTTTTAACTATACTGAGAGTATTTAATATGCCAATGAACTACAGAAACTTCGAAGAGAAATGTACGAATTTTCATTTCAGTAACATAAAATTATAGTGCTAAAAATAACTTGTCAAAAACATGGAGAAAGTTGTAAAAAAACAAACAAAAAAATTAGAATATTTTAATCAGATACCACCTTACAGAATTACAGACTGATCATAACATTTTTATGACAGTCAATGCTACAAAAAGATCAGTCTATTAAAAACGCTATTCACTGCTAGTAGAGCTTTTGTGAGTCGCCATCTTGGCTGTTTGTTGGTGAAAGATTTTTCTGATATGTTGTCAAGTCTATACTAATTACCTCCATCAGGTGTTACTTTCTAATGATTGTACGATTCTTCGACTTGAAAAACTCCTTTACAAAGTACAGTGATTCGTTGCAGTATGTTGCGCTGAAAATTGAGATGAATTGAACACTAGTTTTCTCCAATTAAGGATATTTTATTTCTCGAAGTTGTTTCCCGTGCGCAATTGTAGACTAGGATTTATGGAGACAATTTGTTTGGAAGTATAGACAGATACTCTAGGGTTTATTGATCCTGAAATTGATTAGTTCCATTTCCACATCAGATGATTCTACAACCAAAGGTCCAAGAATTGGATATCCACCACGGACCACTTCAACCATGAATTTATCTAGAAGACAGGTGATTCAGGGCCTCAGTTTCTTCAAGTCATCAAATCTGGCTAGGATAGTATCAAGCGATTCTTGTAATTTATCTTTGAGTTCTACCAATTTGCAGTCTATTATTTCAATATCAGGCAATATATTTACTCTCCTACTGAGATTAGGAATGTGACTGATGTTTCTTGATAATATGTTTCTTATTTTATTCTGAAATCTAAAAACTGAGTAAGATCAAAAATAATCTTATACTTCCCCAGTAGTGCAAAGTTGAGATTTTGTAGATGATTTGTTATATCAGTAAGGAATATCAGATGTTGCATTCATTCATTTTTCCAGCTGAGGAGAAGGGTATTTTATTTTTTTAATAATAATAATAATAGGCTTCAACAGATGCACAAACTTTATTTTCCTCCTCCAGTTCTTCAATAAAACTTCGACATTGTCGGTGGGTTTTCCTAAGAAATTAACTATTTTAAGGAGAGATTTCATAGCATATTCATACTTGATTATCTGGCTACCAGGTGTTCACGATGAATAATGCAATGAACAACGAGAAAATGTGGAAAGCGGGAATCATTTTTCATGTGTACAATTATTCCTACATTTTCCCACCATTGTTGGTGCTCTTTCTGTTGCAATAATGATGAGTTTGTTCAGTGTAGCATCGAAATTTGTTAAGGTTCGGTCAAGCGATTTGTTAAAGCCATTTCCACGATTTGTTTCCTTTAATGCCACTAACTTCAATATCTCATCATTCACAGCTGCATCAGAGACAACATAACGAACAAATACTGCCAACTGTGGGTTGTCTTGTAAGTCTGTTCATTCGTCAAGAGCTAAACAGAATACAAGACATTTTTAAAAATCATTTTGAATTTTGTCTGCAACATCAGCACTGATCTGGGAAATACGCCTGTCTGTAGTGTGGCAAGAAACTGGTATTTGCGCTATTAGTCGCTGAATTTTGTGTTATTTTAATTTAACAGTGGAACAACAGTTATATTCTTCTTAACAAACGCGCCATCAGAAAATGTGACTTTAGCACATCCAATATTCCATGACATAACAAAACTGGCTTCAATCTTTGTATCGGTTTTCTTTTTTTATCAACAGTGACTGCTGACTATAACTAAAGTTAACTTGATTTTTTTTTCTTAATTCAGATTTAAGTGGATAACCATACGAATTGAAAGACTGAGTGACACTTTGCAGCTAAGGAAAAAAAGGTTTGCCTCCTTTATCAGGAAATACAAAGTCTTCCTCCCATTCTGGCTTAACATTTCTGTTTTCACATCAATTTTATTTCCTTACCAATGACCTGAGTCTCCTGCCATTCTTCTGTACACCTTGCTGACCGAAAATCTCGTTAGTCCCATTCCCCCCCACCTTCCCTTCACTCAGAAATAAAGAACAATGCCTCACACAGATCTACATCAAAATTAGGATTAAATTCTTAAATAATTAACATTAAACTTACGTAGTATATATATATATATATATATATATATATATATATATATATATATATATATATATATATATATATATATGTATATATATATATATATATATATATATATGTATGTATATATATATATATATATATATATATATATGTATATATATATATATGTATATATATATATATATATATATATATATATATATATATATATATATATATATATATATATATATATATATATATATATATATATATATATGTATATATTTATGCAAAACTAGGTAATCCGTATGGGAAGACCCAAGGAGGATGATATCCAGAGAGCTCAATGTAAATTCAGAGCAGATATGTTTGAATAAAAACAGACCACTTTAAGGTTTGTTTTTGCTTTTGGAAATATTACTCAGCACGCATGGACGCCAACACATGACAGTATGTATACAACTATGGTATTGTACTTGAACACCGATGCACCTGTTGATATGTACATGTATATGTTTTTATATGGAAAGAGAGGCATACAAGTTTTTTTGGTTTTTTATGTGAGTGTGGATGTGTATAATTAGATGGGTATCTATATGTCTTGCCATAGATATGGAAGAGCGGGTAATATATGTGTAGAGATATGTATAATTATACGATTTGGGTATTCATAATGTAATTAAATATTGATATAGTCTTCGAATGCAGGCATAAGTGGGTGTATGGGTGGACATGGGTATAGAGATATGTATGTGTGTATGTATGTGTACGTGCATATGTACGCATATGTATATATGTGGATATATTGCATATTATATTTGTGTATATATGTATGTGTGTATATGTGTATGTATATATGTATGTATACATATGTGTGTATATGTGTATATGTATATATGTGTAAGTGTATATGTGCATATGTATGGATGTTCATATAGGGGTATTTGTATGTGTATTGCATGGATGTATATGTATATGCATATAGATATACATGTGACTTTATGTGTATATATGTATATATGTAAGTATAAGTGTATACGTGGATATGTATGTAGATATGTGTGTATGTGTTTCTCTGCAGGTGTATATGTGTAGGTATGGGAATATACATATAGTTTTTGTGTAGATGTGTGTACATGTGTATATAAGAATTCATAGGTATATAGTGAGATATAGGTATGTGGACATAGATAGGTGTTTGGATATGTGTAGAAGTGTGTATGTGTATGGATATAAAAAAGATTGTAAAAGAAGGACCTAATTTTCTCCTAATTTTATCCAAATCTCTCCTCTAATATTCTCCAATTGGAAGTGAGTATAAATAACATGGAGGTAAAGTTTAAATTGGTAATTTAATTTAAATTGAAATATATTACCCCTTAACAATCATTATTGACGATAAAGTTATTTAAATTGGAAGAACCTTTGATAATAATGTAGGTATCTTAAAAAAGTAACGAGTTTAATCTATGAACAAAACTCAAACGAATAGATGTCAACTGAATAATCAACTAGAAAAAGGTATATGTACAGATATATAGAACATTGTAAAAGAAGGACCTAACTTTCTGGTAGAAATCCTTTATCCAATTTTCTCCTGTAATATTCTCCAATTGAAAGTGAGTTTAAATAAATAATACGGAGGTAAAGTTTAAATTGATAATTTAATTTAAATTGAAATATATTACCCTTTAATAATCATTATTGATGATAAAATTATTTAAATTGGAATAACCGTTGATAATTAGGTACCTAAGAACAATCAGGAGTTTATTTAATTAATGAACAAAAATCAAATAGATGTCAACTTAACAATCAATAAGAAAAAAGTTTAGGAAATTAAAAAAGATTACTAAATATAAAATGGATTACTCTTTCAATGTACTTTCTATGAGTTTTCCCAATCGACTGTTTCATAGAAAATACCCAAAACTCCAACGAACTTCAAATTAAATTCTTCGTAGATTGTTTAGACATTTAGATTTATATCAAACCTTAACCTCCCCCCAAAAATATGCCCTTTAAAGGAATGCGGAATGACAGCATCTAAGAATTTGAATGAAACCTGCCCTTGTGGAATGTAATTTATTAGGGTTTGTTGTAGCTTCTTCCTTTAATGTCGGTCTTCTCCCTCACCCCTTACCAATCTATATTTAGAGATAACACGCGTTAAGTTTAAGCGACATCTAGCCTACACAGAGTGGGGTTAAGGATAAGGAATTGAAATGGTACATCTAACTCACTCATATCTTCTCTCCCACCTCACTTCCTCACTTCGTTAATTTTACATATGCTTGATGCGGTCCGTCAAAACTGTGTGAATTTCTTTTCATTTTTCATTTCAACCTTTGGAGGTAAATTCTGATGATCCAGAGCCCTTTAAAAGGGTTCTGGTGAAATAACTTATTACATGGTACCTTAAAGTGATCTGTTTTATTCAAATATATATATATATATATATATATATATATATATATATATATATATATATATATATATATATATTATATATATATATATATATATATATATATATATATATATATATATGTATATATATATATATTATATATATATATATATATATATATATATATATATATATATATATATATATATATATATATATTATCGTTTTGTACGGAAGATGATAAATAAAAATATTTTATATATTACCTTATTGCTGTTTTTTTTTTTTCAATATGACTCACATGTTTTATTTTATAAACTTTCTTGCGGTTTCTTTTTAATTGTTCTTCTTATTTATTATCTTGGCTGATTTCATATATCATGAAGTATGTATATACGAAGTACACTTATACACGTAAATATCTTTAAGAATATGTATACATTTATACATAAACATATATATATATATATATATATATATATATATATATATATATATATATATATATATATATATATATATATATATATATATATATATATATATATATATATATATATATATATATTTCTCTACATGTCTCTGCCTCATTTTTCTATTTTTTATTAATCTACACATGTTTTCTCATATTTTCGATATACAAGTCAGATGTTCTTTGTTTCCTCCCAGACGTGTTACATATTGGCTAGTTCTTATAAACAGTAGTGGAGGCACGGTAGAGTAATGGATAGCGGCTTGGATTGAGGAATCGGAGAGCCGAGTTCGAATTCCAGTCGAATCCATTGCATTCACTTACGTGAATTCACACCTTGGGAAAGGTGTGAATCCTCTTTCTTCTCCCTCTAGCTATGGGTAAATAGCAGGACAGTCTGGGTTCTATAGCCTTGGATGACAACTGGTCTAGGAGAAGGAAAACTCTGAATTCAAACCTGCTCTTAGATGAGGGTAAATGGTGTCTCTCTGAGCCTTGGTTGGCAATCCATTTAGTGATGGTGTCACGAAAAAAAACACCCTTGATAGCCCTAGCGATGCATCAAGAATTCAGCTATTTGACAAGATTATGAACTACACCAATAAAAGTATTGGCGAGTTCAATCTCGGCTGAGGCCGCAAGATGATGATGATAAACAGAAAATTTATTTTGCAGAGGATCAACGAAAATCAGCTTAACAAATTGACAAGCTGATATAGTCTTAAACAAAGATTTATGAACATCGAAGACCATATCGGCCACAACTTTATTATAAGTGATAAATATAACTACTAGTAAGAAAAATTTTATAGCTTACTCTCCATTAATTATCATCTAAATTCTCATATTATTTACTAATAATTCACGTTCCACCATATTCTATAAAGATAAGATTTTTATTACATTTATAATTTCTATCTCTCTATATGAAATAATAGCGCAATTGATGAATTGTTTTTCAAGATTTCTTTGGCAGTTGTTCATTTCAATATTTTAGAAGTTCATAATGGTTTCTTTCTCAGTCTACACGCAAAAATATTTTGATAATTTATCATCGACTGGCTACATTTTTTTCTTTTCTTCTTTTCCTGTCGTATCATACCTTCTAGACAGGGATGATGCAGAAATGATATCACTTTTTATAAATATTCTTCTTGTCTCGAAATCATGCCCTTTATCTTGTCAAAAAGTTAGTTTTTTCTAAGAATGTTTCAAATGATCCCTCATACATTTCTTAAAAATCGGCAATTATTTCAATGTTTCATTCATTAATCAAACATTATGAATTGCAATTATCATAGAAAGAATAACAAAAAAACTCAAGTATAAAACCGATCTATATCTATCTGTCTATCTATCTATCTATCTATCTATCTATCGATTCTACATATGACTCTCATGACTTATCCCTAGCTATCAACTAAATTCTAATCTCAACTAGCTGTATGTATAGATTCAATAATAAACCTGACTTCTATGTAACTAACTACAGAAGCAAATATAAGCTAAACCTTATCTGCATATAGATTCAAATGTACTGCAGTATAAATACTACCAATATCTACTTCCATCGCATACATAACTCAAATATATACATGATTATATCTGTGAAGAGATGCAGATATGGAACAGACATTCTGGTATTTCAGTATTTGATATGCCATGAAATCCAACATATCAAACTTTTATAAATTGGTTTATTCAAAATCGTCTATACGTGTTTCTCTTTATTTTACCTTTATACATTTCTTCTGATAAATTTTATACATTTCTTATGTGGTAAGCATTCATTCTCAATTGTGGTTTAATATAAAACGCATAGGCAACATTATTTTGCTGACATAAAAACCAGAAATCACAAAAACATCAAAATCATAAAATTTGGAGCAATCTTCATATATAATAATTCACAGGTTCCTTTCTTAACTTACATTTGGTTAAATTAGTTTATATTATCTTATTTTATATGGAGTTATTTGGTTAAGAGAGTGTTTTATTTGGATACTTTATCGTTTTAGATTTTATAAGAGCGACTGACTTGATCAAGTGAATCTAATTTTCTGATCCTCTGATCAGAAAGTTTATCTCATTTAAATATTTGCTTTTGTGTGAAGTTTCATATCACAAATATTTCCAATCAATCGTATCCTGTGATATAATAAAGTATTAATCACATCCCAGAGATCAATTCGCTGAGAAGGCATATTTGACACTAATTACGATCCCTTGTTATCCGGTCTTTTGCCATAGTAAACACAGTTTGATATCTTGCCATTTTAATACCGGGATTAATATAATGGTTGACTTTGACAATCAGTTTTGGAGACTTCATATAAATGCATATAACATAGGCCAGAATTTGAACTAGCCATGCTGATTACACTTTCGAATCTGATAAATGTTAAATTACCGACACATCACATACTGTAATGTAATGCATCCATTCCAGTTTTATTTGGAACTGGCTTGCATTAGACACGCATAATTCTATTTAAATATCGATGTTACTTTCTCTGAATCAACAAATAAAGTTATTTTTCTTTTTAGGATTTTAATAGCATACAAACGAATGGCCTAATAACGAATTATATCAATTTCATGTAATTAATTTCAATCAATCTGAAGGGCGAATTGCATCTCATATTACTGCTCAAAATTTAAAAATCTTAGAGATGCTATGTACATACACAATGACTGTTAACATGGAAAGCTCACAATGTTATACAACTCTATTACATAAATCGGATAAAAAGGGTTTTTTTGCAAATTAGCGTTACTGTAAAATAATTGAAATCAAACTTTTGGATATCCCCGCTCTTCGTTGCTCTTATGATTATAACATTGTCTAATATTGAGAAACGTTATTAATACAAAGATTAAGTAGAAAATATATGCAGAATACAATTATAAATGGCGGGATAGTTTGTTTTCTTTTCATTAAATCGTCGATAGTGGAACTTGTTGCCGATTGTGATGCTCATAGATATTTCCTTCTGATTGAAATGAGTCCTATGTTGAATATAAAGAGATGCCCACGGCCAGAGTAGAAGTGTTTATGCGTGGCTAGCTGTGACATTTTTGGGGCTCCCTTCGTCGCTTTTATTTATTTTATGGTGTTTCCGAATAATGATATTTTCGTGGATGCTCTTCTTCAATTGAATCTTTCTGTAGCTTCTCGCTCGCAATTGACCGGATCGATTTATGATTTTTTTTTCGTTACGCTCCGAGCAAGGCGGGAAGTCACTAAGATGCAGGGGGTTGTAGAAGATTTGCAGCGAGAGCAGATAGGAATGATAGAAGAAAGGATGAGGAGAGGGATAGTGGATAGATCAATGTAACTGGAGATGTCGATTGACATTAGATTTGAATAGTTAGAGATTATAGCTCTCAGGGAAACAGTAATAGGGAAAGGTTTTCCACAGGCGAGAGGTGTGAGGTATGAAGGAAATAGAGTAGAAGAGACGGCTACATTTAAAAGTTTCGACAGTGAAGGGGTGAGAGCGTGATGACAGCCTGGTAGGGCGCTTGAATTCATGAAGTCTGGGAACCAGTGAAAGCAGCTCATCGGAGCAATTACCATGAAAGTATTTGTAGAAAAGAGAGGCGACGGCGCGTCTGTGAGAGAGCAACTGTAGACGAGATGCCAGATCAGGGCCAATTCTATTACGTATCCGCCTCCCCGAGGTAAACAGAAGGTGCACCAGACCATATATGGCAGCAATACGCCATGAAAGGGAGAATGGTTGATTTGTATATTTGAAGTATCGATTCCGGGGAGAAAATTTTCCTAGCGCGACACAGAGAACCAACATTCCTCGCGGTGGACGAAGCAATTGACTCAATGTATTTGTCCCAATTCAGGTCAGCAGTCAACGTGAGACCGGGCAGACACAGAGTTGCTCTCCAGAAGTTGACTTTCAAACATTCTAATGGGGAAGGATCTCTATGGTGATTAATAGACAGTAGTTTAGTTTTTGAGGCGTTAAAGTTGACCTTGCCCCAATTAACAACCGATGGATAGTCCATTTCAAGACGAGTGGCCAGGTTAGTTTTGTCAGTGACACTGGATTTGTTTTTGAGGCAGGAGTAAATTGTAGTGTCGTCCGCGTAGATGCCAACTTGGGAATCTATGGCGTCGGAAAGGTCGTCGATGAAAATAAGGAATAGAGTGGGGCCAAGAATGGAACCTTAGGGAACACCTGCGTTCGTGGGAGAGAAACTGGCGGAGAATCCGTTGAGAGCGACCTTCAATTCCCGGATTGACAGGAATGATTGTATTAGGTCAAACAATTGACCTGTAATACCATAACCCTGGAGCTTGCGAAGAAGGCAGGCATGCAAAACCCTATCAAACGCTTTGGAGATGTCTAGGGTCACGGCACGAGCCTCAGCGTTTGAAGAGCTTGGTAGACGGTTTCAGTGATGGCCGTAAGCACATCAGCTGTAGATCGAGCGTAGCGGAAACCATATTGCTTGTCTGAGAGCAGGTCATGTGAGATACGGTGGTTAACCACTTTGTGTTGATTAGGGCTTCGAAGACTTTGCCGAAGAGGGGTAGGATACTAATAGGACGGTAATTAGAGGGGTCAGAGGAGTCTCCAGAGTTCTTAAAGACAGGGACAATGGATGAGGACTTCAAGCAGTGAGGAAAAAGGGATTTTATTGAGGCAGTAGTTATATAGTTTAGAGAGGGAGGGCGCTAGCTCAGGCGCGCATTTCTTCAAGACAATGGCTGATATGCCATCTCCACCACTAGACTTGTGGGGGTCTAAATTGGAGATAATGCCCAATACCAATGACGGGGTTATGTGTAACCCGCTCAATATGTCCCCAAAAAGATACTTTTGAGTTGATCCTTAAATAGAATCCTTTCGGACGTGGAGATCCACATCGTGGATCTCCACGTCCGAAAGTGTTGTACATGATCCATCAATACTTGAGTGGCGTGAATTTGTCCGGTCGACCATAGCGTCTGATGATCTGCCTAAGGTCTGGTCTTGGAACAGTATCAAGGGCTTTTTTAAGATCGTAGAAAATCACTTTCAGGAGATTTTGCTGCTCTTTGCACTTTTCTTGGAATTGTCTCAAGCAGAATATCATGTCTATTGTCTCTGAAACTACATTGAATTGCAGGAAGGATATCCTCTGACAAGGTAAGGAGGCGTTTGAGAAAGATCCTGGCTACGATCTTCCATGTGATGGACAGGTAGTTTCCACAAATGCTTTTCTCACCTTTCTTGAAAAATAAAAAAAAATCCTCTTCCTAGATTAGTAAGAGCAGGAAGAAGATCCTTGATTTGAGTTGTAATCTGCTTGATCAGTTCCCGGGCGAATGTTATCAGGTCCGTGACTCTAATTGATCGGATGAACTTGCGCGCAGCTTCGAAATCCAGATAGGTAAGGTGGGCAGACATCCATTGTCTCACCGGTCGTGAGACGCGTCTGAGGAAGTGTGACGCTGTAGCGGAGTGAGGAGTGAGAAGTGTAGAGAAGTATTCTTTCCATGTCGCTAGAATGTCTTGAGTCTAGGTGGATGGATGCAGACTCACTGACGAAACCTCCTAATTTCTGTGAAGAATTGTCTATCTATTTGAGCTGTCGACATATTGTTGTAGTTCTTCCACCTTGGCTTTCCGTTTCGCTTCAGTTTGTCGGGAGACCTCAGCATCGTTCTGGTCGAAACACTCTAGGTGGCGTCGTTTCGTGAGACTGATGTTATCTTTTGCAGCATTTTACATGGTCTCCCGAAGAAATGTCCACTGTTCTGTGATTTGTTGGGTAGACATTAGCATCTCAATATGACGCTCGACTTGCGCTGTTTATTCCCTGGACATTTTGGAACATTCAAATTTGAGTGTCAAATTTCCATGTAGCTAGGTGATTGGCACATGGGCGTCATCGTGTTTGGATATAAGCAACGGATGGTCCGTCCAGCAGTCGTCGAATCCAGGGACGGAGCAAGTGATGATTCGCAGTCTCTAAGGTGGTGATGGAACAGTCCACAGCGTATCATTGTTTAGATCAAGGATACCTCCACGTGATCTTCTGCCGGGTAGGAGCTGAAAGATTATATTGGTTATGAGAAGCTTTTGTTCAGCATATATGCCGAGAAGGCGAACCCCTTTTTCATCGCAGTTCCCACGTCTCTTGTTTCCGATCACTGGTCTCCACGTAGAAGTTTCCTTCCCCAC
The DNA here is from genome assembly GCA_903632075.3 of Acanthosepion pharaonis. Classification (NCBI taxonomy): domain Eukaryota; kingdom Metazoa; phylum Mollusca; class Cephalopoda; order Sepiida; family Sepiidae; genus Acanthosepion; species Acanthosepion pharaonis. Next base: position 4,587,915 of record CAHIKZ030005608.1, read on the forward strand.
TCGGACATTGAAGTAGCCACGAACGATCAGTTTGTCCCTTGGAGTAACGGAGGAGATGGGTCCATTCAGTTGTCGGTAGAATTCGTCTTTCACAGGCTCATCAGATTCAAGGGTTGAAGTGTAGACTGAGATGAGTGTCAGGAGGTTATCATGAGGAAGATGAATGCGGAGGGATATCAGGCGCTTGTTGATGGCTTTGGGGAAGAGATTGTGGGAATGCACTAGGGAAGGTCGCTTTGACCACATATCCCCCGGACGTTGAAGCTTGTTTAGTCTGGTTTCTTCCCTGAATTCTTACCTCCATGGGTGACCCTACTAGGAGAGGAAGATCCCGACGGCAAAGCATTTAGGTTTCTCGAGACGAGCAAGCTCCTCCACCACAAAATACTATATACACATTATATACATTACTTGATTTAGAAGTCCCCAAAATTAACACTTTTATTTAATATATGAAACGTTAAGTAAGCAAAAATACTACAAGACTGATTACGAAATAGTATGTTATTAGACACATGCAAATATGAAAATGTTTGTTCATTTTAGAAAAAGACAGCAGAAACAATAAATGAAAACATATATCGGAATTTAAGCTTAAAATACTCGCACATTATGATGTCATTATTTAACATACAATAATTTATACTACCTTATTGACAGCACAAATAAATAAACTATCAATAGATAAAAATAAACGAGAATAGAAAATGCATAGATGATAAATATACTGATTTTCTAAGCGTAGCTTTGATGTGGCGCAAGGCCGAAAATAGTTGGCACCCACTGAGGATCGAACTCACTACTCAGTAATAACAAGACCAGATTGGTAACCATTACACCCTCTCGAGCTGCCCAAAGTTGATAAATATAACTTTACGGTAGCAAAAACAGAAAGTAAAAATTTACCCAACGATCATAAGTTTAGTTGTGCACAAGCAAATAGATATTGTTATGAAAAATCCCAGAGACTGTGTGAAAAGTTGAAAGAAATAGTAATGACCAATTGATATGTAACTTCAAACAATAATAATAATTAGAATATATATATGATAAAAGAAATAAATAATAATTGCAAAATAAATTAAATTATTATATCACTTCTAGCAATATTTACACATTTCATTTAAATTTAATTTTTGAAGCTTTGTCAAAACGCATCATTTTTACTTGAGTACAGAACGAATAATCTTTTAATAAATATATCTCTATCTATAAAAGGCAGGATGTGTGTGTGTGTGTGTGTGTGTGTGTGTGTGTGTGTGTGTGTGTGTGTGTGTGTGTGTAACGAATTCATGGCCGCAATTTTCGACGGATTTGCACCAAAACATACATGCATATGCTCCAAGTTAGCGGGAAGGCCAAGACCGACTTTGCATTTCCCAACTTCCATCTATAGTGGAAATAATCGATTTTTTTTCATGCTTCTATGGCAGTTTTCAGTTTGCGGCCATTTTGTACTGGACAGAGTGAGAGACAACAGCTGATGGACACGAATGTTAACTAGCATGCTAGCATGCATAAAAAAAAAATTGATAGCTTCATTCATCACAAGTGGGAAAAATTTAAATCTGCATGGCACTTTACTCCAATTGGCTCATTCGCTTGCTTAAACTGAACGTTGATTTTGATTCCGCAGAACTGGGTTGGATGTGAAAAAATATGTGTTGTTAACATTCTTTTTTGATTCGGTTTTTCCAGTTACGAGTCCTTTTTTAAAGCTGATCGTTTTGTGTTCATTTTGTTTAGTTCTTTTTTCGTAACAGATTTAATGTTTAGTATAGAGCTTAGAAAAAATTCGCAGTGTGAGATAGGCAAGAAGTAAAGCATGTAGCAACATCAGCACAGCAAAGGGCACTCCTTTAAAGGCAAGAAAGTCAAGTGATAGCGATTGCTGCATGAGTCGTAGGATTTTTTAATAAGATGACGATCTGTTGCTGACTTTCTTCACCATCTCCAGAGTCATTTTGTTGTTTAAATTGTAAATATACTGAGAGAAACTTCTAAGAAAGAGCGTATTATCTGGCTTAGTCAACAGTTTGGAAAAAATGTGACATTGATGTCTATCACCATCAATTACAAGTTTTTTTGTGTCTATGGTTGCATATTATATAGAGTTGTCAATCTAGACTGATCTATAGCTGAGGAAGTCAGTCTGTCTTAACATTTTAACCATGACTTGGGGGGAAGTGATGGATTCATATCTTTCTTAAAGGTATTTGCGGGAAAGGGAAATTTAACTTGTCTGGAATGTTGACTTGGCTGTTCGATTTCTCGTTTCAATCCGAAGTACATAACATAAAATTAGCATCAATAAACTAGAGTAGCAGTATATATGAAGATGTCAGCAAACCCCGTGCTGAGATTACAGTAAGTACGTCTTGCAGCAATGACTCACACCATAAGGCTCAGGATCCCGGAGACAAGATAATGACTGATGTTCAGATTATCACTGAGGTTGGAATTACATCAAAGGTTTCCTTCTTCGAGACACAGATGCCTTATTACTGACTACTTTATTATTAATACCTTAATAAAAACTTGGTGTCTATTATTCTGTGTGGCGTAAATGCCGTCCTGAACACCAAACCAGGTATTTCTACATCCAAGCTCATTATACATGACATATTAAGATAGATTTACAAATATGCATTTCTAGTGCCAAACCAACTTTCAGAAACAAAACTGCTGGCTCGATTTTACAAACGAATGAATTAAGTTGCTGATGTTCTCTACCCGTATAGTTATAAATGGATAAACACATAAGGAAATAAACCTTGATATATTTGGGAAGGATATTAGAATAATCCAAAGACTATACTGACAGAAAAAAACACCTGTATATATATATATAAAAATTAATAGTAAATATACAAAAATAGAAAATGGTTTAAGTCAAGGCGATTCTGAGAAGAATTAGAAGTTCTACCAGGATTTATTATTGGTTGCCACAATTTTAACAACATAAGATATGCATATGATATAGTATTGGCAACACACAGAGAAAAGAAACGGCAATGACTCTTACACGATGTAGAAAAAGAAAATGAGAAGAAAGGACTAAACCTCAATTGCAGGAAAAAGGATGCAATATGTGTTATTAAAAGGAATACTACTACATAGAAAGGAAAAATTAGTGCTACGAAATCTAAACACGTACAACAATTTACATATGCGGAAAATGATTTTCATAGAGGTCAGTAAGTGCGACACTCAAATCCGAAGGCGCATTGGGACAGGCAAGCATGCATTCCAGAAGATAAGTACTAAGCAACAGAAAGGTTTCATTACAAACAAAAAAGTGTACTGAAATGTTATGTAATATCAGTCCCCATATATGACAGTGAAGTAGAGATCTGAAGCAACAGAAAACTGGTTCTGCAGATGGATTCTGGGAACGAGAGATTGTGACAGTGAGAGGAAAAGAGTGTAAGGAAAGAATCTGAGACATAATAGTGGAAGAGAATTATTGTAAGATTGTAAGGGAGAGCATAACATTATATAAAAAAAGCGTGTAATGGTGTGTTAGTAGTACAAAGATAAAATGTCTGCGTGCATGTAAATGTGTAACCTGAAAATATAAGTAGGTTTTAGAGAAAATGGAAACAAAAAGCCGCCTCAGAAGAAACCGATAACATTTATAGGGTACATAATGAGAAAAGAAGCCTTGGAAAATTTGATACTTACAGGACAGATTGAATACAAAATGGATAGAGAAAAACAACGCATAACCTACCAAGAGAGATTGAATAAAAAGATGGCTGAACTGGATTTAAGAGTGACAATAATAATAATAATTACAAATAACATGAAACTTGGCCCTGCTCTGCCATCTAGTCTACAGTTACTTTCTCATAGACGCGCCGTCGCCTCTCTCTGTCTGTTTTACAAATACTTTCATGGCAATTGCTCCGAGGAGCTGCATTCGCTGGTTCCCAGACTTCATGAGTTCAAGCGCCCTACGAGGCTGGCATCCCGCTCTCACCCTTTCACTGTCGAAACTCCTAAATGTAGCCGTCTCTTCTACTCCAATAGCTTCATGTCTCGCACTCTCGCCTGAGGAACTCCCTTCCCTATTCCAGTTTCCCTGAGAGCTATAATCTCCAGCTATTTAAATGTAATGTCAATCGACATCACCAGTTGCCTTGATCTATCCACTAGCCCTCTCCTCATCCTTTCTTCTATCACTCCTAACTGATCTTGCTCCAAATTTTCTGTAACCCCTTGCGTCCTAGTGGCTTCCCGCTTTGCTTGGGGTGAAACGCTTAAAAAAAACCCTGGCCTTAAGCGTCCTGAAGAGACACAGTACTTTGAAGCATTGCACATTAGCTATTTCTCTATATTCTTTCAGCTGTAGTGAGTTCGATTTTCACTGTTTTCTACGTTTCAGGCTTTGCATATTACGAAGATTAGCTATGTAAATATTGATGTACGAATCATTTAGAAATGTTTTGGATTGATATTCTTCGATTGATTCCGAGGGATATGACATTTGATCATGTAAATAAAAGTTACATTTACATTCACCTTTCAGAAGTAAAGTAGTATATTGAACCTTTGTTTAATGATGCGTAGAAAGATAGTGACATCGATCTGTTGAAAAAAGTTAAAAACTCGTTTTAACATTATATAAAATCTAAGTACTTTCGTAAGATATTTGTAATCATTTAGTCAAATATCATCAAGAAAACTGTAAAGCATCAGGTGAGATAATCTGTTTGCCTTGATAATTAGCTTTTGAAATCCATGAGCCCAAATCAAGCAGAAACATACGCACAAGTTTTGTAATTTTTTTTTTCTTTCTTATTTTGGTTCTTCCTGTTTATTTACTTTTATGGTTGAAAGTTTGGGTGTTAAACAACATGTTTAGAACAATATGCGCTGGCACAATTACAAAATAGATGTTGACCTTAAAAATACACAAAGCGATTCTGGACAACAAAAATATAATCTGTCAAATGCAGTTTTCTTGAAATTACTTCATTGCCCATGATTAAAATCAATTCATTTAAAAAAAAAAAAGATGTTGATAAATTTTGAAAGGCAGAATAATCTCTTTTAAGTGCATCTTCCCTGGGGTAAGGACAACAGTGATACGATCTTGCTTTTGCGTATTACAAAATTCGGAAATGAAACAATAGAATAAAACAGTACGAGAACACACACTCACATGCACGCCGACATTTTATCTTTGTATACACTTTCTTTCTCTCTCTCTCTCTCTCACTCTCACACACACACACATATACTCATAATCTCTTTTTTATCATTTACATCAGATAAGTCGCTTCCTTCATATCGCAAGTAAATATAGTCTTTTACACCTGGGCTAATTAATGCTAGAATTAAGCAAACCTATTCGCAAATAAACGGCAAATTCTGTTTGTCTATCCGTGTGTATGAAACCTCTCTAACTCAAGACATACTTGCTCTACTTAGACATATTATCCCTTTTGGGAATCAGTATGATAGCAGGATTGAAAATATGACATTCACCAGGTTTTAAATATCCAGCAATGGGATTTCTGTCCGGATGTGGAGGGATCAGTTAAAAATTAAAATTTTAAAATAAATGAAAAAATAAAAGTTTTTAATATATATTGACTTTAAAGTAACAGGATTTTTTGTTACGCATTTAATTTGAAATATCACCAAATCTTTCTGAATTGAAAAAACTAATTTTATTTCTTTAAAATACCAAGGAATAAAAGATAAACTTAGAGGTTTCGTGATGTGAGATTTTGAAATTCCGCAGAGATTGTGATTTGAAGAATTAAACTCAAATGAAGTTCCATGGAGTTTGTAATTTGAAAAAGTTAAAGTGAGTTTTTGAACTTCCATGCAGTGAAATGGAGAATTTAAAGTTTTTTTTCTTCAAAATTATCATTGCTGTTTTCTAAGCTGGACCAGAGGCCCGTTGGTAGCCCAATTAGCCCTTCGAAAGAGTTAGCTTAAACATCCGCACGGAGACCAGAATTTAAGCTAGTTTAACATAAATTTAGATCTCAACTTTTAACTATGATGCATTTAATCCATGAATTCATAGCATGAAAGCAATTCTGAAAAGAAACTTACTTAATCTTGCTTCCGGGATTCAAAGTTATTCAGTTTATGGAAAGTACGGGTAACAAGAATAAATGAAGAAATAAATGAAAAAAAGTGAATAACATTTGAAATTCCTGATCTAATTAAAAGGATACGACAGATATGAAATGCGCAAAGATCTAAAATAAACCAAACATATGCATGACAATCTTGTAAAGATAAAAGAAATGGCAGGGCACAAAGGTCTCTGTGACAAGATGCCGAAAAGTAAAAAAAAAATGATAATAACAATAATGGAAAAAGTTTCTACAAAAATCCGACGGATACGTCAGATACCACTTCCATGACAGGGAGAAATACAAAAGCATGGAAAACCTGTTGTTTCAAAATATGAGATTAGATCAGCATTGACCAAAATGAAGCGGGAAAAAAAGACATAGAATACTGTACTATGGATGTGAAAGAACTTAGACAATTTCAGGATAGATAAGCTTACGGAAATAACAGGAACCATGCGAGGCCAACTGTAGACCATTATACGCAGCACTGCCAATCTTCTCAGCCTGATAAGGAAACTTGCTGGACGCAAAGGTCTCGGTATCTTTGGCATTCTAGAGGGAAAATGTGTCATTAAAATTCTGTGCTGGCCCCCAATATATGTTAGTAAGACCGGATGTGAATACTCATGAATGGCTGTGAATGCTGGGAAATTTTCTCACGAATGTAGAAGAGACTTGAAACAATAGATTTAGCATGATACTGAGAATATCAGCAATCGATAAGAGCGAACAATGCAAATGCAGAAATATCTTATATTTGATGAAATACAATCAGAGTTTGATAGAACTCAGTCTAGATAGTTACTTTGAATATTTATAAAATGTGCTTGATTTACATGGGAAAGTGTTATACCAGAACATTACCTATTCTATTGTAATAGACTCCCCCACACATAATAAGTAGTAGTAGTAGTAGTAGTAGTAGCGGTCGCCAGTTGGGCTCAGTGGTATTGGTGAGTCAGTCGATGTCGGACATTAAAGTATGAGTCCCACAAGTAGATTGCTGCGTCATTAACTATTATTGCAAGTTCTTAACGTTTTGTACGTCGGACCGACTTAGCAAAATACAAGCCTCCACTGTAAAACTACTTTACAACAGAAAGATATTCTAGTATCTTGTTACCACTACTGGTTTGAAACATCTAATATACTAATATACAAGTATTTAAGTGAAGAGACAACCAGTGTTGCAATTTAATTACCAGTGTAGTGAAGCAAATGACAACGCAAAATATGACAATGATAAACGATCATGCATAATGATGGCAAAAGTTGCCTTTCAGAAATTAAGACAAGTTTTAAGAGACCGGAAATAGAAGCCAAATAAAGAATTCTGGGCTGTCAGGTAATATCTAATTTCCTAAATAAGACTGAATATCACAATTAAGAATAGACTTGAACCGACTGGACTGAAAAAAACATGGACAGAATATATGAGTAACGAGGACATATTTAGTAAAATATGAACTGCAAATCAGAAATACTTAACCGATATTTCTTGGACAGATAGCAAGGAATGGATTCTAAAGAATCTAACATTCTCTGGAAATAGTAAAGGCAAGAGAAACAGGAGTACACAGTGAATTAGTTTCTTGACTACTTTGCGTGAATTAAGTACAGAACAAGGAAAAACAGTGTTTGTAAAGTTTAGATGATTACTTAAACACAAGGTGTTGTTGCGCGCCATGATCGTAAACGTACTGAAATATATAGTGTATGAATGGAGATGAATTATATAAAATGTGCTTCTTACAATCAGTCTGCGATTATTATATACTTAGAATATTACACTGCCTTAATAGATTAAATTAACTGCATTGTGTTATAATTATTTATTCATCAATATTTTTATGAAAACAAATGATTTTGCCATAATATGTTAGAGTATACCCAGTCAAAAGATTACAGATTGTATTCTATATATATATATAAACATATTTAAGAGAAAAATATAGCCTAAATAAAAGTGACCTTTTTCTTCATATATTCAAAACTCACACGAAACAGAGTTAAATTAGTAAAAACACAGAAAAATACATTTTCATCGAAGTTTTAATAAAGAAAATGTGCTCTCCGCCAGTGAACGATTCTGTGTCTCTCCTTATAGGAGAAACTGTCTCTTGATCTGGCCTACTTTACCGCTCGGCTACAGAAAGTCACATTGCGGCAAATCTCCATTCGTTAGAAGGGAAAATAAATAAAATATCCATTAATTCCTTGTATATATATCATAGTGATGAGATTAGAATGTTTTGATTTCATTTATTCCTCTGTTTGTTTGATTGTTTTTAAATTACAAAGCATTACAGTTTTGTTCCATGCGATTCAATAATGCTGGATAAAAGTATTACCATTCTAGTCTATATCATTTTGATTTCTTTCGCGGCTTTTCATTTATCTTTTTAATATAGAGGCGGTCTTCAGTTCTAGAGGACATATCAATTACAAGACGGCCCCTTCATTTTTTGCAGGAACCAAATTTGATTTTCTTACCTCGATGATGCAGATCCTCACTATTTTTTGTAAAATTCATACTAATGTTTTTTTGCTTATATGTTTCCATTGTTTTATACCGCAGTTATCTGACGTCATAGAGAACCAGTAAAAAGAAATTTCAGAATCAGAAATACCAATGTTTAAATTCTAGTAATCTGTGTATCATAATCGGAATATGTGCAATTCATTTACGAATGTTTGATATGCAAGATTATTCCCGTGAGCTTTAGGAGACCTTTTCTGCTACACTTATTGTGAGCACATTCATTACTTCACGTAATTTATCAAACTCTTGAATCTAGTCTTATTTTCGATAACTATTCCCAGTCACGTTGTCATTCTACGTACCGGCTATTATTTTAACTTTGAACTGGATAACATTATAAATCGATTTTCTTCATTCTTAGCCAGTAATCATTTGCCATACATTTTTAGACAATTTTATAGCGGTAAACTGTAATATCTCATGTCCATGTTAACTAAAGTCTTACTCTTTTATCGACACTTACGACTAACTATAAAATTTTGTTCTCTTTCTTCAAAAAGAATAAATAAAAAAAATGAATAAATAAAGTAAAAAATGAATAAAACTTAAAAATGTAAATCAAAGAGCGGATGTTCGTATATGTTTCATTACGTTTACTTTTTAGTATGTTACTAAACAGTATAAACATTTGGAAATGGATTAGAAATGTAAGAAATAAGAGTTATTAAAGTTATCTGCATTTGGTTAAAACAAACCCATTACACCCATTACACGCGGTGTATGCTTGAATTAGCGGCCAATTGAAATTTCGCACTGAGGCCTTTAGTGATCAACTGCAAGAAGATATAGTACTTGGCTGTTAGCAAAAGCTCAAAGTCTAAATTACAAATCGAAGATGCCAAAATCAACCAAGCATAAAAAAACTTAAATATCTAGGAAATGATTTAACAGAGGACGGAAAGTGCGGCATTGTGATAGTTAAGGATTCATTACAAAAACTACACAATGTTTTAATATGCCAAAGAAAAAATCGTTAGAAACAAAAGAAAAATGTAGTGTATTGCACAGTCATTCCGTCTGGCAGTGAATATTGGACAATCTCCTGAAAGTGGAGACTTGAAGCAACAGAAATATTGTTCTACAGGAAGATGCAGAAGATACGATGGACAGAACGAAGTTTTAGAGAAAATGGAAACAAAAAGGAGACTGATAGTTAACATAAAGAAGAGACAGCTGAAATTTCAAGGGTACATAATTAGGAAAGATTGCTTGGAAAATCTTATATACATAAGACTGATTGAAGGCAAGACGGCAGAACAAAACAACACATAACTTACTGAGTTACTGATGGATGGAAGATTATTGTTTAGACGTAATAACAAAATCACAATGTTTATTACGAGCTACAAATGGCAGAATGTTTTGATGAGCCATGATTTCTTGAAAAAAAAGTTCAGTTCTTTTCAAGACAACATGAAGTGTTTTACGAACTTCGTAGAAGTTGCGAAAAATACCATGTTTGCTTAGAAGTTGCGAAAAATCCCATGTTTGCTAAGTGTTAATGTTTTCAGTAAACAGCTCTTCCTCTCCATACAAGAATAAGTAATGTCCCTGTTTAATGACTGGAAAGATCGTTGGCATGAGTAGTTCATCTTTCAACTTTGCATAACCATTCCTGTGTTTTGCATTGATAGATATTTAATTTAGGTTTTTTTCTTATAAAGAAGAAGCCGTTTATCATCAATATTAATGAAATTCTTACCAAAATCAGTAACAAATTTCAACTTAATCTTTATAATATAAATTTATTGATATAAATTGTTCCATTTTTTATTTTTATTTCATTTGCTTAATGCCATCAGCTGTTTACCTAAAAGCGCTACAAACAAGATGTGAAATTTTGCTAATTCTCCAACGAACTATTAATCTGAATGTTCCTTTTGTTAAGAAAATATTACAAAACCCAATTACAAAGATCTTAATTCTTATGCTCTGATTAAATCTAATTCACAGAAAAGCACCTCAGCTATGATCTACATTAATTTAATCTTTACTGAAGAGACACGATTCATAGAAGAAGGAGTCCTTGTTATGGAAACGGGACCTGGTTGTTAAATGATAAGTTTTATTGATATTTGGCATTATTTTTAGTCTCATGTAATATCGTTACATTCACGCACAGAAATATTACTGAAATAATTTAAACCTGGTGACCAGAGATATTTTTCCAAAAAAATATCTGAATTGTATAAAGATATACAAAAGCAAACGTAAATAGCGACATTAAGAAAGTCTCGAATATAAAAGGAACGAACATTATTTGCCATAAGGTTTCCCTAGTTAAATATTTAGCTTCTTTTCCATATATGTCTCGGACAATTTGTAAATACTAACATTTCCTTGACGTCGTTGTTATTATAATTATTGCCAGCAATATCACAAGTGTTATAACATTACATGTCGTTGGAAGATTATGCACAATTGAAGCTATATCTAAGATTAACTTTCCTTTTATCAACAAAAATGCACAATTACATAACCAATGAAGACAAAAAATCTAAATATGTTTGGGCGTCTAAGCTTGATTATTTCCGCTAAAACATAACCACTTCCTGTTCCAAATATATACTCAAGTTAACTATGCATCGTCTTTGAGAAATTATGTTTTACTATTTTGTATGTAGATATTTTTTCAATTATTTTAATTATTTTTCATATTAATGATAGAAAGTCTAGTTTCATTTCAGACATCACCAAGAATACATCCTTTAGAATCATGTCTTGTCATAAAAATATGATTCATAGAGATAACTTGAAACAAATGTTGTCAGCTGTCAAACGATGTTTTCGGTATTTTAGCGTGTTGGTTTCGCTTGCACTGATTACACATTTGTTTTGAACTTGTGAGTATTTACTACTTTAAAACTGTCATCAAATATTCATAAAAGATATTCACTCGCAAATACAATTAATTTTTTTGAGTATACCCATGAAAATTTCACGAATTTCGTTAATATTCCGACAAATCCTAATCCTTAACTCTTACTGATCAATTTTTTAATCATTTCATCGATAAAACAACTAAGACGCAAATGGTTATTAAGAGAATATGACAAAAAGAAAAGGAATAATAAATGAACAGGAATTAAGAAGACAGAAGATAACGATTGACGTTGCGTTTAGATTTTTGTAAGATCAAAGTTGTCTAGGAAGTAAGAAGCTGGAATTGATTTCTATAAGCGAGAAGTGCGAGAGTCGAAACTGTTAACATAGAACTTACAGTTAGATTTAGTAATTTCAATTTTAAATGGACGATACCTATTTGCCAATCTAATGTTGCGCTTAAATTTGTCGATGTACGAAAGAGGAAAGCCCATCAGATGAATAATTGTCATAAAAATATTTACAGAAAAGTCACAGGGAAACTAGGTTACGGCGATGGAAATTTGATTAAAGACGAGATATTTGATCAGGTCCTATAACATTGAAAATGTTATCTTTTAAATAAGTTGCAATTTCACCAGCTATAAAATAGCCGTGTTAATTTCAATATTGCTTCGTTAAATAACTGATATTAACAACTTTAAGAAAATATTACAATAATAGTTATAAATATGAATGCATGTCATTACCTGACGAAAGTAAGAGGATAAAAATGAAATTATTTGAAATTATTTTTTTTTCATTGAAGAGGAGATTAAACACATAGTGTGTTTCTTTATTTCTCTCGCTGAATCCAAACTGTTAGTCTGAGTTGTCTTTTCCGTCGATGAAAATGGAATAGTTTAATTATTTGTGAAGTACTGCCAGAGACTAACTAAAGAAAACGTAGAATTATTATTGGATTCTCTCTAAAACGACTAAGATAATAATTCATTACATATTTTAAAACATCAAAATTTGGATTCTACCTCAGGTAAAATTTTCATTTTCTGCACAATTAATAATTTTCACAATGTACATATAAGATGTATTTTCGTATATTCCATAGACTTGATAATCGCTGTCTGATCGAGGTGTAAATTGCCACTAACTGACGGATAACATTCTAGCTCATGCAAAAAAAATACAAAAATCACGTGAGGGCGTCACTGAACTGATAATGAATTTCTGTAAAATTAGAAAATCAAATTTTTACGACAGTGCATTTGTATATTGTCCATTTCCTGTGAATTGATTTTTGACAAAAACGTCGGATACGTCATGTAATACGGAAGCCTATAGACTAGACAGTGACTTTTTCTTTTAAAGCGAAAATCGGTAAGGGAAGGGTGATCTCCAACCTTGGAGTGATTTATGGAGAATTTTTAAAGGGAATTCACTGTCTATTTTAAGAAGTGAAAAGTACACTATAATAAGTGTATGATGTTCCAAGCACATTATATTGGAGGGAGTTGTGGTAGTTTAATGGTAGGCCATTTCTGTAAACACATACTTTTAGAAATTTTAAGGAAATGCAGAGTATATTCGGAGAGAGGTAAAGTATTGGACATTTGGCAAATTTCAGGTAAATAAATATTTACGTTAGACTTTATTGAGAAATAAAAAATGTTTGCCTGCAATTAAATTTATTGAGAAACATAACGTAAGCGTATACTCAAATCATTTTGACAGTTTGAGAAAACATAAACTGTGTTCTGAATTAATTACCACAAAGTGTGTAATATTTTTCTCACGATGAGACTTGACCTTTACCAATATTGAACCTGTTTACTTAGGATGTGTTCCTTTACTTTATTTCTTAGATATATTGTCTTCATTTCTCTAAATGTTGTTCCTCACTTCGCATTAAATAATTTTAATGCATGCAGACGTAGATATTGAGTGATATTTTAATATATATGTTATATCTGTCATGACGTGTATAATTTAGCCTTTTGTATAGAGTTTATCAATATTATTTTGCCTGGCTTCTAAGACAATATGTTAGTTTTCGTTACTGATTTTTTTCTGCTTGTATTAGGCCTGTCGTTATTTCCGACATCAAATGTTATTTTACTTTTGTTGAGAGAACTAGATGTTATAAACACTATATAACATGGCAATTTAAAGAAACTACAAAATTAAAATACTTGAATTGCAACAATGATGTGACCAAAAATAACATACATTATTAAATTAAACGAAAACAATGGTTTGTGAAAAAGAAAATGAAATAACAATGTCACGCTTCATTTAAATCATCGTGTTATTCGGTTTAATTTCAATAGGATTAAATTGAAAGAATTTGAAGAATACATGTGATTTCTAATTTAATTTTTTTTTTGTTTCTTTCATTTTTGTCTGTTTTAGAATGAATGTATTGAAGTTTAGTGAAAGGTGACCTGACAATAAGATGCAAACAAGAATTTTAAACAGCAAGTGGCTGATTTTATGCAAAAGTTTACTAATGCAAAATTATGATCCAACCTTAAGCTGGAAGTACATGCATAACTGCCATTCTTTAAGTTTGTTGATTGAATAATTTGTATTTTATGACTTATCAACCGTGTGGGGGTTATTTAAAGCCGAAACATTTAGGATTGTTTTCTCATATTTTGGAGATAACAAAGATTTTTCAAGATACACGTCTAATTATAACAACTAGGAGGAAAAAGAGAGTGATTTGTAACTTTTTTCTTGGATATTTGCCGGCACGTAAATATAACAAACACGCGTCGCGTATTTTTCATTACGAAGCACTAACATGCATGACGTCAACCCGTTCAGACATAACCGAACTGTCAGCTGCACACAACCGGGTTCTCAGATAAAATGGTTAAAATGGCTGCGAGCAAGTGAAGCCTGTGGATCATGGCGAAAAACATCCTTCTTCGAATCTTGTGGACAGAATCATAAACAAAGAACTGTACTAGATAATAGAAACGACATCACAAGAAGACTCTCACCTGTAGAAAAAAATAATACATATCATATGTAACTCTAAGAGTAAATAATGACATGATAAATACGTTTGAATTCTACTCAAATTTAGAGAAATGTTGGGGAAGGAAAACCCTGCCAATGCTGGAAAAACAATAATGGGTACAAGATTGAGGAAATTATTTTACTGAAAAATATTTTAATAGAATGATATTTTTTATAAATTTCAATAGATTGTTGTACCAGATCTTTATTCAATGAATACTGAATGTTTCTTTATACGAATACGGTTAATACTAGGATTAAAATTACCATCCATTAAGCTACCCGAACATCAGCTATTCCTAAGAAACTTTGTCCTGTACACTTGGAAGATTATGAATTTTTCTGAAGTTAACATGGCGTTAGGGACAGATGTAAACAAATGTAAACAAATGGCGTCGAACTTTGTTCATTTCATAATGTGTGACGTCATTTGTTTACATTTGGATACGCATCGCGCAGATATGGTTGTAAGAGAGAAGATTATGGAGAATTGTACTTTAAAAAAAGTAAAATCGACCTTGCAAAAGCGAAGACCTCCTCTGTGCGCCATCGGTAGAAGCATTCAGGCTGTATGACGGTTTCGTATAGGATACAGGTTCGATTCCTGTAGGAGGACGTAGGGTTTTTTTAATGAAAATTTCTTGGACATTCAGGCCGGTAAATGTTGTTAACACTGTTAATTATAAACAGAGCATTTTCTTAAATATTTGTATCTATAAAAAGAACGAATAAACATAAAAAAAAGTCTTAAAATAATTGTCAGACTTTTTCCATTTCATAATATATATATATATATATATATATATATATATACGGGCCTCATGGGACAAAATAAATATTTTCTTAATGAAATATGTGAGTAGGAAGGGGGAGGTTAGAAATAAAAATTCAAAAGTCCGTTATAATTATGCATGTTGGAACGCTTAAATTTTAAATTTCTTAATGTTTTTGTTTCCATTACTTCCATCATCATGCATCCATCATTGTGTTTATAAAAGATTTGCCGAAAATGGTGAAATGTCAGAATTTGGAGGATCGACCGATAAACTTAACTGAAAATTAATTAAAATATAAGCAAAATGATATATATTCAATGGAATAAGAATATGTTTTTCTTACACATGTTCAATTTAGAAAAAACAGAAAGAAATAATGACTCCGCTCTCAGGAAAACAGGAATATAGTAGGAAGGATCAGTAATGTGTTTGAGTGACTACATAACCGAACACTTTCCAAGATATATATGAAAAAGACAAAGGTTCCATGGACCAACATTATGTAGGAAGATGGGAAGGGCCATAAACACCATCGACCTGAGAATATCCCGGTATTGTCTTCATTTTTACTTGTGTTCCCAACTAATAGTCTAAGAAACCCGAATAGAGGTCCACAAAAGAGAAGTGCGATAGACGAAACTCTTAGCAAATAACTTATATCTAGTCATTTTAAATAATGAGACCAAACTGTCAATCTAGTATTGAGCTCAAATTCGTAAAATCGAGGTACGAAAGAGGGAAGCACATCAGCGACACTACGATGAAAATATTTATAGAAAAGCCTAGGGAAGCTACATTTTGGCGGTGATAACATGACTGGCGCCAGGATGTAATGTCAAGACCTATAGCATCGTAGATTCTTCAATGTACTTTATCAGTACACTCTAAATATATAGCAGAATCTCCAAAAGCTATATGGCAGTAATATTCAATGTATAGAAATATGGTATACTTTTAAATGTGTAAGTTGGATTCTGGCGAGAAGAAAAATGTCCAGCAAGACACACTGAAACAACATTCATTGGGAAGACTTAGTAAGTGATTTAGTATAATCTTTCTACTTTATTTTCATCGGGAAACATTAGCCTGAAAAGGCTCAATGAGTCAATCTCCTGAATGTCATCATCAGCCCTGCTGATGGGAGACAAAGGCAATCCTCGATGACAATTAAAAGAGTAGTTTTGTTCTGCAGGTTTTAAAATTAATAAGCCATTTCTTACACCAAATAACAACGCCTGGAAGGTAATTTTTGGCACCAGCTACCAATTTGACTCTATCGAACCTATTAGACTTATCATTAAGACAGGAGTAAATAGTTGCGTTTCCAACATAAATTTCGAGTTGAGAGGTTTGATACCGTGAAAGTCATTGATGGAAATTAAGACGATTGTAGGTTCATTGATAAATCCCTGAGGAATACTCACATCAAAACAAAACGATCGAGACGCGTGGCCGTCAATTTTCGTTTCGCTATTTGATAAGTAAGACTGAATCAGATCAAATATTTGTCCAGAAATAGCATAATCTTTCGATTCCTGATGAAGACCAGCCTGTCAAATGCCTTCGAGATATAATAAGCAACAGACTGAGCTTCCAAATTCTTATTTAAAGTTTGCTACTTTCTGCTATAATCGTTAACACATTAGCAGTAGACCTGGACATGTGAAAGCCATATGTTTGCCATAAATAAAACCCACTGAGGTTAGATAGATGTTTCAAGATAATAGTTCCTTTCGAAATGTGACAGGTTAGACTAGCGGGAGTCTAGAAACGTTTCGTCTTTGAGGAAGAGGTTTGGATAAATATACCACAATGCCGCGCCAGATTATTTCTTTTAACTCGGTCCAGGGGTAAAAAGAAGGATTAGGCAGCTAGAGCCAAGCAATACTCTATTCATGCCAGCATCTGTTTATTGTAGAAATAGAGCATGTTAAGAGAAATCAGGTATTTTCTGGGACGGTACAGTAACGTAACAATTTGTGCTGCGTCTTTAACGATGAATCGTAGAGACGACTTCCATTACGAGTCGAAATAGACGGTCCAGGTAAAGATGTTCTTTGGGTGTAAAAATGATGGAAACAGATAAACAAAAAGGACAAATGGAGGGTTTCCATTTGATAAAAAGGCACCATTTCTAAGGCTGATTTTCGTCTTGTAAAGATATTTTCGCAGACGACATCATTCCTGCTATTTTATGATGCATATGGGTTTGTGTCAAATTAATCTAAAGATCAATACATTATAGTAAATATCAATATAACTTTCAAATTAAATTTTTCATTCAAATAAATCTTAATAGATGTCGTCAATAAGACAGCATGGTAAACTTCATCTTTATGAAAATTAAGAATGACATCGGGAAGTATACTATGATAGACGACACTAAATATGTTCAGAATAACTTTTAAAACATACCTAAATTGCGAAAGAAATCGTGATATACGATCTTTTATTAGTTCACAGAAACAATCAACTAATGTATTTACTGAGAATTCAACAGAAAATAAATCCAACAAAAAAAGTAATGTTTTTAAAAATGTCACTCGTTATATAATGATTTTTATACATTTTACTCCACTAAAAAATACATTAATTCAATAAACTTTTGATTTTTAAAGCAAAAACTTATTCACAATAAAAATGTGTTATTCTTATACAAACGTTTTTTCATATTGCAAAAAATCTTTGAACAATTGGACAGTTTGTTTTGTTTTTTTTAACTTTCAACGTGATTTTTTTGACTTTGCAATTTGTTTAATTATAAAATTGAAACTGAATCGTGATGTAGATTCAAGCGAATGAGAAGAGATTGGAAAAGAACGAGACAGAGGAAATTGGACATCCATCTGGTATTTCCCAAGAGACAGCTGCCTTTCCGAGACTATTGTATTGGACTTATTTGTGGATCGAGAAGGTAGACTCCCCTGGGAAATATATCACTATCTACTTTGAACAGGTGTCTCAATAGAAATATATGAACATGCACACACACCAAACTATAAACATGAAGAAACACAGATACACACACATATATATATATATATATATATATATATATATATATATATATATATATATGTATAGATATAGAGAGAGAGAGAGAGAGAGAGAAATATATAGGAAACGTCTCAGTGTGTATATATATATATATATGTATATACATATGTATATATAGGTATTTCATTCAATATTTACGTATATAAATACACGCATAAATATATATATATATATATATATATGTGTGTGTGTGTGTGTGTGTGTGTGTGTGTGCGCATACATATAGATAAATATTTGAGAAATTTATATATATATGAAGAAATATAGTCTTAAGATGTGCTATATTTATGGGATAAAGTGCTCAATATCAGAGATAGAGCGTGTGTAAATATAAAAGCGAACATAGAAGTCACCACTTAGAGGCGACTGTCTGTTTCATGCCAGATGCAATCGCCAGGCCACCTGACTGATTTTTCGAATTTTTCTCATTAGGTTCTAGAACCTTTCCCCTACATGTATTCGTCTAACATATATTATTAACTAAGGTAAATAAGGGAAATGTAATTAATTTTTTTTAAGTGTTTGTTTTTTCTGTCTTGTTTCCTTAATTTGCGTTGCCCCAAGCACTTTTCGCCATATATCTATAGACATTTTCAGGGTTACTATTTCAAAAAAGACAAACCCAACATCAGGCTTATATAGTAATATATATATATATATATATATATATATATATATATATATATATATATATATATATATATATAATAACCGTAATTTCGTTATTACTTGACAGGATAAGTGCTGGAGTTGTTTTACTGTACTATTCTAATTATGACTCAAAGATGCGAGTCGTTCCTGATGTCACATCAAATTTTCTGTGATTATGTCCAGTGGAAAACCCATGATTGCACTGATTCAATTGATTCTAAGTTCCAAAGAAAATTGTTGAAGTGGTTCAAGAGTGGATTATTCTCTTCAGAAATTTCTCAATTGATTATGGGTTACCTATAATGTATAAAGACGGGGTCTCATTACGACCCATCTAGTTTTTGATTGGGTCTTCCCACCATAAACTCACTAGTTCGCTCTCTTCAATGCTCCAACCAGTATTGTTTCAATTTAGTAATTTTTGTATTAAATATTCCTTCGCCTTTGTTGAAACTATAAATAGTTCCTCTTCCAATGGTGAGTTCATGTGTTTTTTTTTATATATGCTCTTTGTTTAAGATAATTGAGATTTTTTGTGATATGTTATATCGTGACTCTTTGTTTCCTCCGGATTTTCCTGAGAGTCTGTTTGTTGATCTCATGAAGTTCGCCTCCTCGTTTGTTGAATTAATTTTGATGATATTATTTATCGGCAGATTGATGGTGTAGCAATGGGTTCTCCTTTAGGTCTTAATCTAGCTAATAGTTTTGTTGCTAGAACAGGATCCAAATGAGAACCCATCGCTACACCATCAATCTGCCGATAAATATTATTTCATGAGGCATCTTTATTTTCTCGTATTGATCATTCGCTTATGTATTATCGTTATATGAATGATACGTTTTGCCTCTTTAATAATGAGGCTGAAGCCGACTTATTTCTCACCGTATTAATCTCTGTTCACTCTTCGCTTAAGTTTACCGTGGTAAAGGTGACTAATTGTTGTATTTCCTTCTTGGAAAAACAGAAGTCAAAAACTTGTCAGAGGCTCTATGAACAAGAGTTTATAGAGCCTCTGACAAGTTTTTGACTTCTGTCTTTAGGAAAGCTACTTTTTCGGGACTCTATACACATTGGTACGGAAAACGTAAGAATAATCTAGTTAAGACCCTTACCAATAAGGATTTGTTCTGAAGTCTTTCTTTGCCGTGAGATTGATAATACTTTCCAAAAAATGAATACCCTTTAGATGTTTCAGATGGTGTTATTCTTCATGCTATCAGTAAATTTCATGAGGATAAGCCGCATGTAGTTAAAAATTGTCCTGTTTATTTGCGTCTTCCTTTCGTTAGTTCAAAGGGTGAGTCTTTGGCTAGGCAAATTTCATTTGCAATCAACCGTTGTTATTTTCTGCTGATGTTCGAGTAATATTTGTTACTCGACCTATTCTTTCTTCCATTCGCAAGGATGTCCTTTCGCTCCCATCATGTTAGTTCATTGATCTATAAATATGAATGTAATTGTGGACTCGACGACATAGGGAGCACTTTTCAGCTTTTGGATCTTAGAACACAACGGCATTTACCTCCCAAAATATTGACTCTGGTCTCTATTAATAGTCAACTGGTAAGTACATCGTGGTCATTTATTGCTCAATATCTTATCAATAGTTGGAACTGTTCTATAGATTTTAGTGTACACCGTTTCTCCATATAGTCTTGGTCTCACTTTTTATATAATCTCAAGGTCCTAGAGTACCTATATATCAGATCCCACAAGCTTTTCTACTGTAAATATATATATATATATATATATATATATATATGTGTGTGTATGTGTGTACGTCGCCTGACGATTCCGTCTAGCATGAAACAGCCTGTACCCTCTAAGTGTTGATTTCAATGTTCCTTTTTATATTTACACACGCTCTATCTCTGATATTGAGCAATTTATCCCATAAATATAGCACACCATGAGAGTATATTTCTTCATATATATATATATATATATATATATATATATATATATATATATATATAGGAAGAGAGTGAGTTAAAGACATATAGTTTTAATGCGTGCTATCTGCCTGGGCTAAAATGTTCAATATCAGACATAGGGGGTATGAAAATATAAGATGTGGCCTGATGATTACCTTTATCATGAAACAGTCTGTCGCCTCTGTGTGTTGAAATTATATATATATATATATTATTCCATTATATATATATATATATATAATTTCATATATATATATATATATATATATATATATATACGAAGAGAGAGACAGAAACAGAAATAGATATGCATGTATGTAGCTAGTTAAATCGTCTCCTCACAGAGCCGCTATATTACACTGTCTGTATTATTGCGGGGAAACAGTGTGCGTACTCTCTAGACAAGCACAAAAATTCCGCGAACTACCGCCACTGTCGGTTGGGTCGCCTCGATCATATCTCTAGTGGCATGAAAATTTGCATCCTGTGGCAGGTGTTCCCCAGGGCTGGGGTGTCGACAGTGCGATTTCTCCTTAGTTGCACCTCTCTCCTCCGAGGGAGCTGCAATGCAACTGTGTCGCTCTCTTCCCGAAGACACACACGCAAGTGAGAGGTGGTAAGCCTTAGCAGTCATGTGAAAGGTAATATATATATATATATATATATATATATATATATATATATATATATATATGGGCGCGTGGCCGAATTGCATAGACAGTGAAACCCTGGTTTGAATTTCATCACGCTTGATTTTGGCAAGAAGGAGGTCTGGCTTTAGGTCTGGAGGGGGATGATCCAAGCGTGCGGCACCTTTGCAAAAAGACTGAAAAGCATAGCAAAATTTTACCGAAGTGTTGTGATTGAAATTGGTTACACGGAACACTTGTGTGACCGTCGATAGCTGTACTAGCACGAAGTCACAAATCATCGTCACCGAGGTTTCGGGTGTGTTGGCCTTGTTCAGAGTGCCGATCTCGCTAAATAACAGGCTTTTCCCCAGAAACTGTAGATAATGTCTACTCAGCATAGTTGCATTATAAAACACAGGTTGGCTGTGTGGGTGTTAAACAAATGCAAATGTGTTTGAGCGAGCGTCTGAATTTGAAATTAGCTAGCCGCCCTAGTAGACGGGTATCCTCGAATACGTAGAGCCAGCTATATATATATATATATATATATATATATATATATATATATATATATATATATATATAGAGAGAGAGAGAGAGAGTATGATGTTTATACATACATACAGATATATATATATATATACATGCATATATATATACACACACACATACATACATACACACACATATATATATATATATATATATATATATATATATATATATATATATATATATAATAAAAAGCAGTTGAATGCAAAAGCCTTTATTATTTTTAATGCTTTTTCGCCGTCCCTTTTGTTTTGATAGACGCAGATCAAGAACAAGTATGAAGAAAATTTTACAGTTTAACATGTTGTTTGGAGTATTTTTCACAATTTCCCATCAGAATCGAAGCAATATCCATGTTTTTAGTCTCTTAAGTTTCACGTAATTTGCAGTGATTAATGTTTAATATATTACTCAGTTTAAAATTGTAAACATATGTCATACTGATGTTCCTCGGTGTTGTTTATATTCCATAAGAATAGCTTCATTATGTTCAGTCTACTTCCTTTTTCTATTATTTTTTGTAATTGTCTATTATTATTAAACATATTGTAGTTTATTACGATGTATTTATCAAATTTCAATAAATTCGGTTAAGATGCATTTTAACCTACGAGAGAGAGAGAGAGATGGTTGTATGACAAATATAAACATTTCATTTTTATTAAAAAATATGTACAGTGAAATTTATAAAAATTTTTACATAGTGATTTTATGGCCCGTCTTTTGTTATTAATAACGATTATATATTACATATTCTTAGAGCTCATAGGTAAAATCCGATTATTATACTGGATTTTATTTTGTTGTTATGATGGGAATAGAAGTTTATTACGTCGTTTACTTAGTTGATTTCCGGTGGATTCTGAGTTCTAAAGTTTTGTTTAAACTGTGCAGCTTGATATCTAGAGAGAGTAAGAAATTCATTCTTCCATTTCGTATGTATCAGGTCATCCCATAAGTTCTGTCCGAATTTTAACTTTTTGTTAAAATGAACGAAATTTAAAGAGTATTTTATAATATCTAATGGAGCTGAACATTATTTTTATGTTTAGATGCATTTAAACTGATCAAATTTTATTTCAGAGAACAATAAAATTTTGTTTGATTAAAACCCTGCTAACATGGAAGTACCCAAGAATCATTTGAGGCACATAATACATATGAGTTCAAGAAAGGAAACTCAGCAACCGAAGCAGCTAGAAACATTCACTCAGTTTATAGAGAGGAATATGTGAATGAATGAACTTGCAGAAGATGGTTTGCAAAATTCAGAGGTGGAGATTTCACCCTTGAAGATAAAGATCGAACCGGACGTCCAGTTGAGTTTGATGAAAAGCTTCTTGAAGCAGCCATTGAAGAAAATCCTGCTTTATCAGTTGAGGAATTGGCAGTGGTTCTCAGTTCAAACCATACAACTGTTCATCGTCATCTTCAAAAACTTGGAAATGTTCCTAAACTTGGAAAATGGGTGCCTCATGAATTGTATGAAAACAATCTCAAATCCCGAGTTGACATCTTCTCTTCTCTCCAATCTCGCCAACTTGTTTCACCTTTTTTGGATAGACTTGTGACTGGAGACGAAAAATGGATCTTTTGTCGAAATGTTAAGCGTCGTAGACAGTGGCTTGGTAAAGGGGAAGGACCCCAGCCACAGCCGAGAAAAGAACTTCATGGGCAAATGTTTCATCAGGACAATGCGTGACCCCACACTGCAAGATTCACGTCACAAAAGATTGATTAACTTGGTTGGGAGAAAATTCCTCATCCACCTTATTCTCTCGATCTTGCTCCTTCAGACTACTATTTGTTTCGTAGCTTACAGAATCATTTGGAAGAAATAGCTTTTGTAACACAGGAAGAGGTTAAAACTGACATTTGTGAGTTCTTCGAATCAAAGCCAACAGAATTTTACAGTAATGGAATTAGTAAGCTTGTTAATAGATGGAAGGAATTCATAGATAATCAGGGAAAATACATTGTTGATTGAATCTGTAATTAAATGCAATATTTGGTCACATGTTTTCTTTATTCAAAATTCGGACAGGACTTATGGGATGACCTGATAAATTCTATTGTTTTCGACTTTGATTACTTGATCTACGTGGTTAGGTAAATCAGTATCACGAGTAGATAAAAGCAGAGCATCAAAATAATGAATGTATGTTGATTGTTTCGGTAAAGTGTTTTGGAATGATCGGATTCGAAAA
Organism: Acanthosepion pharaonis; assembly: GCA_903632075.3. Classification (NCBI taxonomy): domain Eukaryota; kingdom Metazoa; phylum Mollusca; class Cephalopoda; order Sepiida; family Sepiidae; genus Acanthosepion; species Acanthosepion pharaonis. The sequence goes on from CAHIKZ030005608.1 coordinate 4,612,218, forward strand.
ATTCTAAGAAGATACGTGCCATCACCCCAATGAAACGTGATGATATTGATAAATTTTTGTTTGTAATAATCATAATCGAATGTGGAGTAGAATTCATTGATGATGAGACGGCAGATGTTTATTATTTTAGCTGTTGGTATAGAGAACTTTATATTTGATTGTGTTAGAGGCTTCTTTAATTCTTTATGCGATATGAACTGAGAGGAGTTAGAAATTTGTTAAGGATTTCGCCAGTTTGTGGGTGCGCTGTCTATTTCTGTGATAATTGAGCGCATTGGGTACAAGTTTTGTGAGGTTTAGGGAGACCGTCAAATTTAGATGTTTTGGGGTAATATTCTGTAAGTCTGTATCATGTTTTTTTAATCATTTTTCTGATTTCTATTTTAAATTCTTGTGTTTCGGTAGTTATTTTTTGCTCGTTTATTTTTTCTCGTATATGTCAAGTAAGGAGTAAGTTATTTTTTTCTATCTATATATTCTTACTAATGATCAAACTCCCCTTCTTTTGTCGTACACCAAAAAAATCTATTTAAAACTAGGCATAAAATCGTTACTACTACATCGTAAAACAATAAAAACAACTCAGACAATACTAAAAAAGACAATAATGTAAAACCTGAAGGAGGAGTACTCCGTCGCCTACAATATTTGTCACAAAAAACACATTGAAGAAACCTCAACGAATCTTAATAAACGATTATATGAAAGCAAAAGGTACATTTTTGTTGTGGTAGGATCCACCTAATTTGCATAGTGGAGTACCGACCATATAAATATGGTTGGTACCGGGAAGAGAGGGAGGAATCAAGAGATTCAACCAGAGACTCTGTCCGACTGCGTCTCAGTCAACACATTCTCCAGGAACGGCCTTACCAGGAATATACAAAAGAATATATGTAAATATTGTGTACACTTTATTGGTTCAATACATTTAGTTCTAAGTACATTTTGTATTGCATTATTATTCCATGCATTAGTCAAGTTTCAACAATTTTACAAAATACTACATCAAATGCATTGGTTGCCGGGCATTACTTGGACATAAAAATGATAAAAAATACTTTCATAATTCTATATCTATTATTTAATTACAATAAAAATATTTTTACTCAACTCCTAAATTATAAATATTAAATTTAAGAATGTCATATTTAATGTACCATTAAATATGATAAATATAGTATTTTGGATCTTTAGAATTAAAAATATAAATATTTAAAATATGATTTAATCATATTTGAAGCCCTGTAAGAAAGTCACAAATGTATTTGAAAAGATATAAAATAAATAAATAAAAAAAATGACAAAATTAACCTGTGATTCGATTTAAATACCTACTGTCATTTTGATGTATCTTATATATGTTTCAAGAAAGCTAGACAGGATGACACTGTCTCATACACGAAAGCCCTTATCGGCAAGAAATTACATTTAGTTTCGAAAGATAGTAAATGATATATATTTTTATATATATATATATATATATATATATATATATATATATATATATATATATGTGTGTGTGTGTGTGTGTGTGTGTGTGTGTGTGTGTGTGTGTGTAAAATAATATTATTTCTCTGAAAGATTGTTACTTTCATACATATTATAGACATGCAAATATATTTCTATGTAGTTGCGTCTATATAAAGAAATCTATGTACGTGATCTCATAATTGCCCCATTTCATGTCGTAATTCTATTTTTGTACAAACACATACTGATATATAAATGGATCCTGAAAAGCACCCATATTTCTTGAACAATTATATTACGTGATTTAATCGGTAATTTTTACAAGTGAATCTCAACATGTATATATGTACATTTGTCTGATTGCTTAACTAATATCTATACAACTTTACACAGGTTTTCTTAAATTTTGATATTTTACCTTGTTTGTATAACCCGCCATCTTGTCCCAAACGATTTCTATTTCTTAAATGTGACTTAAAAGAAATAACAGCAATTTTAGATTTGTCATTTCTCTTTTGGGAGCGTCATTGTCCACTTCCTTTCCCATCACTAACCGTTACCATTGCCAACGGTTTGTACTGCCATCAACTGAAATAGAAAGCGACTGGATAACTGTATATTCAATATCTAAAGTGGTTTTAAATCCACAATGCTACGCAATGTTGTTTCCAAGAATATCCACAGAAATAGGATTTGGTCTCTGTTAGGATTTAAACACGAAGATGGAATTACTGCAGGTTTTTGAGAGACTAAAACTGGTCAGTAACGAAAATATATGGACCTCGACCTTTTTTGTAATATATATAATATATATTATATATATATATATATATATATATATATATATATATATATACAGAGATAGACAGAGAGAAAGTGATGTGTATGTGGGTAATAAAGTTTGCAAAGCATTTTGTGTTGTCAACATAGTTTTATTCCTTCTCGAAATAGAAGCAGAGAACCGTTACTCAAAATAATTACTTAAAGTTTATATCAATGTTTAAAGCAAACCTGACTTTGTACTTTGTACTTCCGCTTTGACCTCTTTGAAACATTGTAATACATTTAGCAGGCTCGGTTGATCGCGAGGAAGTTGCCATTCTGAAAGTGTTCATTTTGGTAGTATAAAAACTGAAGATTTATTCTACATTTATTCACATACATGCTACATAATTTAAAAACACCATGCAAGTTATTTCTGTAGCACAAAGAATACGTCGGCTGCCATATTCTTATCTAATTGTTTAACTATCTAGTAATATTAACGGTCACACTTTCTTTCTTGATTTGTTCATTAACTCCTCTCTGGATACATGTCGCAGTGCTTTGGATTTGTGTCCTTTTGATGATTCTCCAGTATTGCCTATTTCTTGTTGCACATCAATTAGGCAACATGTGACACTTTTACGAAGGTGCCGGTAGATTGGAAGTAAGGCTTTCAAAAGAAACTGGAAAACCAGGAAAACGATGTTTTTTTTTCTCGATAGACTGAAAATATACTGATAACATGAAAAAGGAGGATGAAGGGAGAGGTTTTTTTTTCCTTTCGCTCCCCACCACTGTGTGCGGGTGTCGATGCCGACTAGCTAGAAGGCATCGGTATATGATAAACTTAATCTTAAGTGATGGAATTAGCAAACTTGTTAATAGATGGCAGGAAGTCATAGATAACCGCGTGGTAGAATATATAACATTTTACAGACTTCACGTATCCACGCCAGCTAGTAACGTATCTCTAGCCAAAATTTAGTCAGGTGATAGGACTTGGAAAACAGGAATGGGATTGTAGTTATAGTTTTCCTTCGTCTACCTAAGACGCGATAAAACATATTAAGAGGAATTGTATCTTTTTGTCAATTGTTGACAAAAAATCTGGCGTGGAGAAACGACAGCAAATGGATTCCAGATGCAGCCGACCGATGCAGTTGTCGATCGGAATTCCCAGCTAATGGAAAATTTGAATGATAATTCGGTCAGTTGATTGGATTTGGAAAACAGGAATGACATAATTATATTTTTCTTCTTCTGCCTAAGACGCGATAAAATTTATTAACAGGAATTGTCGCTTTTAAAAGTTAAAAACCTAGGTGGAATTTTAGGGAAGACGAAGGGATTGCCGGCCTAGATCAAACGGTTATGGTGAGAAATGGTGGGGTGGGGTGGATCGATATTGTGCCGAAACCACTCTTCGGGGAAGACATCTCCTAAATTTGGTCAGGCAATCAATTTCACAACCACATTATTCCCCGAGCCGAGTTTACGCGAAGATCCATAGATATTAACAAGCGAAGCGAGAAAGTACAGGTCATTGAGTGAAGAATAAATCAGACTGTCTGAATTGCTATTTGCCAGTTGGTTCAAGATTCGCTTTGCCAAATTCCGTGCGAATTCTACAGAAAGAACTTAGACTCCGGACTCGTTCCAGACTACCAAATACACCTGAATGGTCGGCCCGAGGGAATCACAGAGTGGAAGAAATCAGACTTCAGCCTTGTACCAGTTTTCCGATAGTGGCCAGACAAAGTGTCATTGGGGCTTCAAGAGTAAAGTTGCTGAAAATCTAAACGCTGTTAATCTAGTGAGTAGAACGTTCAATGTATGAACTTTTGATATAAAGTTCTTGTGCTACGCAGCTGTTTCTTACTTTCTTATTTCTGACGGCATCTCGCCAAAGCTACCGGATAGGCGACGTTGATTTCTTTGCACGCCCTGTGCTCTAAAACTAACACAACGTGGGGTGAGAATTGAAGGTCGAGTAATCAACTACAAGGATGGCTGTAAAGATCGACCACGGACTCGTTCGATAACTGAGGACGGGATTACGACGTCATAAAGTAACCCCTATTAACAGGACATATTTTTGTTACCAATGTATTGATTGAAAATCTCATCGTGAGATTTTTTAATATTCCTGTTGAAAAGTGTGCCATTAGCTTTATTACTGAGTGAAAGCTGCGTTCTACCACGGAAATAATTATTGAAAACTCAACCGTCTCCTTGATTCACTCCTGCTTGTTCACCCGTCATAGAGCACATTCATCACTTTTTCAAGCTATACCAACGTGACAGTCCGAATCATAATAAAACCTTTTCATCGGCTCGTAATGAGAGCGAGCGTGTCTTCCACGAGGTAAAGTTGTTATTAGCTGATTGAATGAGAAACCGTATCGTCTCTTCTAACTCTGTTTCGAGAGCTTACTGGCGACTATGTAAGAATGCATTGAACAAAAATAATTTCTCAATCTATTCATTTCAATCATTTTGAATTTTTGTCATCTCTTGCTTATAAAGCAAAGTGTTTTACTTGAGGGTTTCCTTTCAATTCTACACAAGAAACTTCAGGATTATCCTTGCCTGATTATCCCCAGCTACGTTATTTGCAACTGAGCGATATGCAATTAATCCAATCCATGTTTTCTGGTATCATTCTCAATGACAATATATCTGCATTTGTCTCAGAAAATTTGCTCCTGATCTGAGTCCTGTTCTCCCCACACCGTACAACAAATTACGTTCTGCTTTTTGCTTTATAGCTTGTTAGAAATCCTCGTTTTCAGTTCCTGTCCTTAAGAACTCTAGTGAAACTTCTGATCTTTTGAATCATTGTTTATTTGATTTTGTTTACCATTCTGTTGTCTATCTGAACTTGTTCTTTCTTTATCATTTCTCTCCTTACCAATGGCTTTTCATTTTGTTTTACTCCCAGTCAACCACTTGCGCCTTTGTGGCATTATCACCTTGCTTGGGGTAAAATGATTAAAGTTATAGTAATGTCTCATTACTCAGTTCAAGAACAAACCTAATTTTTTACTAATAAATGCTACTCATAAATTTAATTAACATTTACATTCAAGCTTATATTATCATGCTATGTGTATGAATGAGGTAATCTTTCAAATACACTTGATGAGGAAAGTTTTGACCCCTGTGTTAATTAATACTGCACACGTTTTCAAGGTTTAGTCTTTTCTTCATTACCGTCACATGAAGACAGTGTTGTTCCAGCAGTTTACAATTGTGCAATTTTCAATGTTGGATTCAATCAACGACCTGGTGCCAAATATTCTCCTCCAGTTCCAATAGCTGTCCACTTGGAGGCTTGCCCAACGTCTCGAATATAAGGACATTGGAACTTCGTCCGGTAATATGTATTTCCAATACCTACTTGGTTCTACATATTGATTTGTCTGAAGAAAGATTAATTTGAAATCATTGAACAGATTCGTTATCAATTTCCCATTAATTTATTTTTACGATATTGCTGCGACTGTGATTAGAGAAAAGCTTATAATTTTGAAGGGCGCGATCGTAGAAAAATCAAAGTTTCTTGAAAATAGATTAAAAATTTCTTTATTGAAAAGATTAAATTTTCTTTTTTAAAATAACTTCTTGGTGGAAATTAGCACCTTTTACTCTTCCTCCTTATATAGAAAAAATTCTAAATTTACGAATGTTATAATGTTTCCTAAATTCCAAAATTTGTATAATTTACCAACCAACCAACCACTCTCTCTCTCTCCCCACCTCTCTCTCTCTATCTATCTCTACACACACACCCATACACACAGCCACCCCCCCATATATATATATATATATATATATATATATATATATATATATATATATATATATATATATATATATATGATAAAATATAGTTTTATGGCATGCTATGCTTATGGGGTAAAGTACTCTATATCATGGGTAGAGCATGACAAATTGGACATCGAAATCAACATCCACGACATTCTGTTTCATGCTTAAATTCAATCATCAGGAAATATTAGCTGTGTTTTGCGTCGACTATTTATATAAAGAGGCCATTGGTACATATTGGTTAGTCTATTGTATTATTATAATAGTTATTTTGGTGGGCGCTAAATATTAAGTTTCGAATTATTTTCGCAACTGTTGTGTGGAAATAATTATCTTTTTATTTATTATTGATTATTTTGCTGATTGTTATTACAACGTTTACTTGTGTTTGTGTGTGTGTTCGTAGTTTGTTTATTATTTACTCAATTCTTTTATTTATTTCTTGGTTTGCATTGTTATAGTTTTTTATTTTATTTTATTTTTCATTAATTTTTGTTCCTTCTTGTTGCTTTTTGTTTTCGAATTTTAACTAAAATATTAAGAATTTGTTTCCGTATCTGTATTTTCAGATAAGTCCTAATCGTTTGTTTAGTAAATTGTGATGTTCTGGAAAAGTACTCATGTTTTTTTTTCTCCTCTAGACGACGTTTGCAGTTTTGGGATTTATTGTTGTAGGCTGTTGCTCGTTTCCTTAATTTCCACTATATTGTCGGTGTGATTTAGTTTCTTTGTTTCCAGGCTCATTAAGTTACTCTTATCTATATTTTTTCTTCGTTATCTTCTGAAAATACAGTGGCTTGGTATATTAGCATATTCTGTAAGCAATTCCCGTTTAAGGGTTATTCGTTCTTTGGTTTGCAGTCACACGTAGGTTTGGTTGGTGCGGGTGGATTTTTGGTGTGTTTCATGCATATTTTAATTAATAGTTTCATGTTTTCGTTGCAGGTGTTGCTTACTTTTACTGTGTTTTTACTGAATATATTATGGAGAGTACTTGATGGGATAATTTTTTGTGTATGGTTTTAATGAATATTTTCGTATTTTACTTTTTTTATACGGCGGTTTGAAAAATATGATATTTCTTTACCAGTTGGCTTTTTATGTAGTGTGTGATGTCTATGTAAGTGTTGCCAAATAGCCACTATTTTTCGGGCTGTTTCATAGTCTTTCGTTGTTACGTAGAAGATGGTTTCACTGCAAAAATTGTCTGAAAAACTGCGGTTAATTTGTTGTGGGATCTATTTGATTATTAATGGCTGCTGTTTGGAAGATATGTGTATGTAGCGGTTGTCATTATGTTTTCTGTAAGGCTGATATATACCTTTTCTTAGGTTGAAGAGGATATCTCAAAAATCTACCTCTTTTAATTTAGTTTTTTTAATTTATGTCGAAACCCATAATTTTGTAAAATGTTATGTTTGTTTTCTGGTTTCGTTTGTTTTTTTGTTTGCTACAGTTTCATACGATTAAGAGACTATTGTCCCTGTAGACGCCAGTTCATTTTTATCGATTATTTTACATAGTTTGTCTAGCAAATAAATAAACGAAGATAAGTAAAATAAATTAATCCAAACCAATAAATATGTAAATAAATTAAGTAAATAGTAAACAAATTAATAAACCACGAATATACACATAATCACAAGTGAACGTAAACCAAAATACAACAATCAATAATATATAAAAGGTTAACAACACTATAAATAGCCAACAGAAACTGCATCCGAATCTATAATTATTTCCACACAATAGCCTCTAGAATAGTTGGAAACAAAACCATTACCGGCCAACAAAATAACCGTTATAATAGCATAATAGACTACCTACAATACATCACTGACCTGTATATATAAATAGCCGAGCAAAAACACAAATAAATATGGCCTGAAGTTTTCGGTTACACTTGAAAAAGACTATCACCTGAATATAGAAATGAATTTAAATCAACTGTACCTCGTAGACAGTAAAGTAGATTGCGAAAAAAATAAACAAACAAACAAAAAAACAGTGGATTTGAAAATGCTTATGAGATTCAGGCAGTTATGTATTTTTCCCATGCAAAATGACAGAAAAATCGTCAACAGGATGCAACATTTATGTTCAAAGAAAATATAGTTGATTTATTAAGTAACTTATTAGATTACCAGATTTTTTAAAGAGCCAACACCTCCACGTATTTAACATGTGAAAGTGAATTTTAAAGCCATGTAAATACATTTTGCATCAATTGAACTGTCAGTGTCGAAGGGCATATGATGAGTATATTCTGTAAGTGGTGGCATACCTTTTGGTGTCGGAGTTTCAAATTATTTTCATTTATTTCCCAAGTGCTTGCAATAAGGATCCTAAGTAAAAAATTACCTTGACGAAGGCTTTAATATACATAGTCGCCCACGGCGTGGCGAAGCGCAAATAGTAATATAGGGAATACAAGTACAGGGGATATGTATATATGGTACAGCAAAAAGGGGATCATTCGGGAAGAGTCCAAATTTGAGGGAAGTTAATACTTGTGACTGGGCTGTCTAATGAAATATATCTAAATAAAAAGTTATTAAATTAAAAGTTAATTTAGCATTGCGTCATTATCCACAATTACTACCACACAACAATTAACATTACCGTATCTGTTCACAATTATACTTACTTCCCCGGCCGAGAAATATTAATACCACCGCATAAATAATAATAAGCATTATAAATTGTAGTTTCTACCATTTCCATATGCGCAATCGCCAAAAACAAGAAAATAACCGGCATTAAAATAAAAACAAATCAGCATTAAAAAACATTAAAAATAATAGCAATTTTACTTACCATAGTCTTACAAAGAGCCCATCATAAAAAAAGAAAGAAACAAAAGGATGGATAGGTATGTGAATGCGTGTGAATACGTAGATACGTGTGTGCGAATAAACATTATTCGGCGAACAAAATGGACGAACGGTCTGCGCGTTGAATCCGCATACACAATCCAACATTGAAAATACAGTGACCAATTGCGCACGTATGTACGCAACGACACATGGATACGCATATATGCTCAGTCCCAAACTGTTCATATATGTTTATGGTTGTGTAAGATCCAATGAGTGAGCGGGCTTGTATGTATGTCTGCGTACGTCAATGAGTGAACGTGCGAGTATGTATGACTACGTACGTCAATGAGTGTACGTGCCTGTATATATATTTGCGTACGTATGAATGGCATTCCTACGACAATTTTTCCTCCGACTACCCTAAAAACACCGATATACGCAACCATATATAATACAAAATTTAAAAATTAATCAGTTTGTCTGACGATCACAAATAGCGTGAAACCAAGGGTCACAAACTCAAACTAATCCAACTAAATATGTTAGCTCTATCACTGATATTGACCGCTTTCCAGTAAATGCCGCGCATATATAATACATAAATAATATATACAAAAAATTCCATATAAACATGTATATATATATATATATATATTCGAGAAACATTTTTCTAGAATCAAATTTGAAAAATAAACCTATGATATTTTGATGTATTATGTTAAATAGAATATTTGAATGCATAAAATATATATTTTTCACATTACAGGACTCAAATTTATTATCACAAACATTTATTCTGAACATGGGTTCGCAGAATGTAGGAAAAAGCAACTTTCCAATAAAAAAATTAATACCACCGCTATAGCAGTTCTAATTGTGTGGGAAATATATTGTTTAAAACGTACATTTATGTTGTGTATAAAACATCGTAATGTAATCTGTTTTTAATGATAGTATGAGAATAGCGTTCTGTAATATATACTTTTAATAAATTGTCTTCTAATTTATTCAAAAATGAAAATAACACTGACATCTCATTTAACTGATATATTTATCAACATTACATAAAAAATATCTTGAAATAATAACGAGTAAATGTATTCAATAAAATCGCCATTGTCTTCAACAACGGACTCCAGACAACATCGAAATCTCTTGCAACTCTTCCGGGTGTTTTCCTTGTTGAAGTTGATGAATGCTTCTATAATCATTACCTTCAGTTCATCTTTGGTGGTACAAGGTGATTTGATGGTTTCGATAATATAATAAAGATGATTGCAGTCTGGAGAGTTAGGCGGCCAAATGTAAGGGGTGATATTGTCGCAGAAATTGTCTGACAGCTATTATGTTCTCCTACTTGTGTGGCATGATGCAGAGTCTTGTTGCTAGATATATATGTCTTCCAGCCTCTTAAATCATGAGAGCACTACCTCCTCAAGGCACCTCGTGGAGGCCTCCGTGTTGAGTCTGAGGACACGTGGGAAGATGAATAGAAGCATAACAACGCCACCAGTTGTGATCCCTACAAACACCATAATGTTGACTGGATATATGATCCAATTCTTTCTGAATCGTCTTCACTGTTCTCTGAAATGTTCGTATTGGAGCTTCCGGTGCGAATGACAAGTAGTACAGCATACCGTTTCCAAATTTCTGGTGGAGTGAATTTCGTCATGGTGCGCTCTGTTCTCACAGATGGTCTGCTACTGACCCTGCTATAATGTACAATCGACAAAATGAAAACATTCACTGCGCATGCAAGAAATTAAAAATAAAAAAAATAACGACACGCAAACTCTGTCTATATATATATATATATATATATATATATATATATATATATATATGAATGAATATATAACGCACATATGCAAGTAGATTTCATTTTTGAATGTCTGCAGAGGTATATAAATAAAATTCAGGCTAATTCCAAATTAGACATTTCTCATTTTTACTTACTTCTCAGAGACGCCGACGAAGTAAATTACGTAATTGTACGGCCATTTGTCTCTCAAATGAGTTGCACTTAGCAATTTGTGCATTTTTTTTTATAGAGGATAAATCAGTCGAGTAACTTCATTGTTTTTTACGCTATGCACGGTCAGATATTTTTGTTGATACACCTAGACAAATTACAAAAAAGGCTACATATTTGCTAGTTAGAAAATATAAGATTTGTTGTAGCATTAAACGAGACGTTTTCACAGAGTGAGTATATTTATTTTATCATTTTTTTAAAGACATCTGCATTTATATTTTCTTACAAGTACTGTTGGTGTCCTTGATATTAATTCTTTATTTTCTCAAATATATATACTTATGGAGACTTCTTCTCTTTCGCTAATTACTTTAATTTTACAGTAATGTTAACTCTGTACAAAGCTCTGGGGCCAAATGAGGGGTAGTTTATATGCATACGAGGGAAGATAATGCTTGACACCGGACTTGAACAAGTTCATATTGTAGTGATCGGAAGAAGGGTCAGCAGCCAATCTCCTATCATTTTATATTGACTTATTCTTTCAATACTGTTGTGTGTGTGTGCGTGATTATATATATATATATATATATATATATATATATATATATATATATATATATATATATATATATATATATATATATATATATATATATATATATATATATATATATATATTTAGAAAAGGGATCATATTTTATTACTAAAACAGCATACAAAATTATCACAACGATTAAAAATTTTAGGACCTTTCGGCTGACACTTCTTCAGAATAAATATAATCGTTGACAAGAAAAAAATATTACCAAAATTATAAAGAAATATAAATTACCAAGACTAGGGTAAAGACAAACCAAAAAAATCATCTTCCTAGTAAGGCACAGAATTAACTTTCCTTCGAGATGAAATCCATTATTTTTCAAATGTACTCAACTCTAAAGAGTTGAGTACATTTGAGGCCAATATCGTGCTGGATGGAAAATTGTCTGGAGCACATTATCTCATCTTGATAAAAGGCGATTTTCTGAATATCTGTCTGAAGCCGACGTTTTTGTTGGTAGTAGAACCAGAGCTAGAAATTTAGCTTACTTTAAATTCTTGAAGAAAAGGAATTTGGTTCCTACATCGCTAAGAACAGGCACATTAATTTATCCAATTATTGTTTGTCCGATTCTGATAAGTTAGTCTTGTTCCGGGATTCTTATTTTGTATTGCCCCTGGGAAAATTGAGAAAATCGTGATATTTAGTGATTTTGAAATGCTCTTTTCCCAGTTAAACATATGACTAATTCTGAGAAGTCTTCGATTCCTCTGAAAGCTCGTCTGAAAGACTTAGCATATAATTTTGCTAATTCCTCACTTGATTCTCTTGTATTCTCTTGGCAGAAGAACCATTTTCAAACGGCCAAATTCTTAAGAATTAAGACACACATACACATACAATCACACACAAAAATATATATATATATATATATATATATATATATATATATATATATATATATATATATATATATTACTAAACCTGACAAAGTTGCAGGGGTGGTAATATTAAATTATTCCGATTATGTCGATAAAATGTTTTTTTTTTATTTTAAATGACAGTATTAAATTTCAGAAATTAGGATACATCAAATGTGAGGATAACTTAAAATCGAAAGTCCCACTACTAATATGTGTCCCATGGGTTCCCAACCTTCTCGAATGTATGGGTTACCAAAGATTCATAAATAGGGCGTTTCACTGAGGCCTATTTTGTCTATGGTTAGCTGTGCCTAGCATGGTTTGGCTAAGTGGCTTATTAAAGATCTTGATTCGGTCTTTGTATTCTTATCGCATTACTGTGTACCTAACTCGTTTCAATTTGCTACCTAGATGCGTAAATTGAAAATTAAACCTGATAGTGAGTAGTTTGTGCCATTCGACATATCTAGTTTGTTCACAACTGTCTTGCTTGATGAAACTATCGATGTTTCTTGTATCGTGAAAAAACACACTTTTTCTAGGCTTTACATTACTTGGGACTCATCTTTTCCTGAGGTTGTTATTGTTGAGTTGATTGAGATGGTTACTAAGTTTGTCGCCTTCAGATTCGTATTTATCAACCGATAGATGAAGTAGCGATGGGTAGTCACTTGGGTCCTCTGATAGCTCACATTTTCGTTGGCTTTCATGAGAAAAAACTTTTTGATAGGATTGCTAAGCCTTAATGTTACGTCCGCTATGTCGACGATACGTTTATGTCGTTTTCTTTTCATAATTTAAGCCGAAGAGTTCTTTTCATTATTGACTTTATAAATTTTAATTTTTCATTATCATGGTTACTACAACTATTATCATAATTACCATTGTGATTATTGTTACATTTTGTTACCATTATACTTTCGTTTCCATCTATGTTATCGCTAAATTTAGCGTTAACACATCAATAACTATTAATAGCAATTATAATATCAATTATTAGCACTATCAACACAATCACAATTGCCAATAGTATACAGGCAGTCAACATTTAAATGTGCGTATGTGTGTGTAAGTGAAGAAGTGTAAATTCGGTTGACGATGTAGAAGGCCGATATGAAAAGAGGCATGAACATCCCTAACTTCCCCTTGTTGAAAGTATTTCGCTACACACTGTCTCGATACGGAAATAGGATTACAATGCCGTATGTATGCCTGCTCTAACGCATTGGTGTGTTTCTGCGGCTAATTTCGGATTGCCTATGTTATAGTACCTATTCCATTGTAATAGACTCTCCCACAGATAATAAGTAGTAGTAGCAGTGACCAGTTGGGCTCAATAGTGTTGAGCGAGTCAGACGATATCGGACATTGAAGTACCAACCATCGCAACTAGATTGCTGCGTCATTAACTCTTATTTTCAAGTTCCTAACGTTTTGTACGTCGAACCTAATTTAGGACGACTTATTGAAATACAAGCCTCCACTGTGAAAACTACTCTACAACAGCCAATAAGGGTGTGTTTGTGTTAACTATAATGCATAGACCTGTGTCTGAGTGTGAGAGAGTTTCATCCCTAAAAAGACAACGAGGATGATTTGCCCCTACCACCAAACATAATCAAAAGCAAATAAACATAAATAGATCCAATTTTTAAAAAGTATACCATTTTGTCTGATGACCGCAAAAGCGTGAAACAGAAGGCCACACACTCAAACACATACAACTGAATAATATATATATATATTGTTGTTCTAACGTATATTAATATATGTTATTTCTTTGTATTTAGCTGTATATAGAATTAAATGAGAGAATATTTCTCGTCCTTTTTACATTGCTTAGAAAATATTAACCGGTTCATCAGCTACAGTTTTTGGGGCATAAGCAGATTTTCTGTTCTGCACATCATTCTCGTCACTAAACAAACTATATTTAGAAAGTTTCTGGTTAAACAGACAATGGATTACTGGGGAAAAAAATGACAGTATCTTCCTTAACAAAACAACGTATTGAATATATTGGAATGCTTTTGCATATTTCTCCTCTCTATAGAATATAATTGCTTTGCATGCGGAGTTGTATATGTTTTTTATGTGTGTTTAATCACAAATACAAATCATTCCCTCTCTCTCTCTCTCTCTCGCCCTCTCCCCATTCTCTTTCTATATATATATATATATATATATATATATATATATATATATATAATCGGTATCACCCCAAGAAAAATTTCCGATTATACCGATTATATATATATATATATATATATATATATATATATATATATATATATATATATATATATATATATATATATATATATATATATATATATATATAATCGGTATCACCCCAAGAAAAATTTACTAAAACACAAAGATTTACAGGGTGTGGATTAATTAGGAACAGAATAATGAGTTGAAAAAGAAAAGATTAATCAGGAAGACAGTATATGTCGATTGACATTGCATTTAAATATTTGCAGTTTAATGTTGGCTGGAAAGCCTGTGTACGGAATGGAATTCCAAAGAAGATGTGCGTGAAAGGAAACTGTTACCATAGAGCGTAAGGCTACATATAGCTAGCTTCACTTTTAGTTAATTGATGAAACCTCGACTCCAGCCAAGGTACCATACATAAATGTCCAGGCTGATTGAAAAGTAACACCCATTTAAAAATATTTATAATTTATTTATTAACTATATTTCTTACAAAAATGGATATGAACGTTTAGCATGAGGTTTCATTTCAAATTCGTTATGGGCAACAGATTTCGCTATCAGATTCTCGCTTTGACCAGCAATCGCGTCAACTGATTTCTCCAGGAACTCTTGTGGTATTTGGTCTTCAAGATCTTCCAAAGTCTAGGTTGGGTATAGTAGATTTTCACCTTTAACCAAAGAGAAAATTGCAGTCTTAGCACTCCACTCACATATATATATATATATATATATATATATATATATATATATATATATATACATATATATAGAAATAGAAAAGTGTATATATAGACCCTTGTCTTTATAATTCTACAAAAATGCTAGGAAATACAGAAGCCCAGAGAACTCAATTCAGTTGGAGCGCAAGGCGTTAATATGATATGATGTGATATATATATATATATATATATATATATATATATATATATATATATATATATATATATATATATATATATATATAAGTTGGCATCTACGCGGATGACACCACAATTTATTCCTGCCTCAAAAACAAATCTAGTCTCCCTGACAAAACTCACCTGGCCGTGCGTCTCGAAAAAGACCTGCAATCGATTGTGAACTGGGGCATGGATTGGCTGGTCAACTTCAACGCTTCTAAGACAAAACTGCTCTCTATTAATCACCACAGAGATCCTTCCCTTCCCTTCATTAGAATGTCTGACGCTCAACTTCTCGAGAGCAACTCTCTGCGGCTTCTCGGTCTCACGTTGACTGTTGACCTGAGATGGAATAAATACATTGAGTCAATTGCCTCGTCCACCGCAAGGAAATTTGGCTCCCTGGGCCGCGCCAGGAAGTTTTTTTTCCCCAGAATCGAGCCTCCAGATCTACAAATCAACAATTCGCCCTTGCATGGAGTATTGCTGCCATATATGGTCTGGGACCCCTTCTGTTTACCTTGGGGTTCTTGACAGGCTCCAGAGGCGGATATGCAATGTAGTTGGCCCTGCCCTGGCGTCTCGTCTACAGTCACTTTCTCACAGACGCACGTCGCCTCCCTCTGTCTGTTCTACAAATACTTTCATGGAAATTGCTCCGAGGAGCTGCATTCGCTGGTTCCCCGACTTCATGAGTTCAAGCACCCTACGAGGCTGGCATCCCGCTCTCACCCCTTCACTGTCAAAACTCCTAAATGTAGCCGTCTCTCTACTGTAATAGCTTCATGTCTCGCACATCTCGCCTGTGGAACTCCCTTCCCTATTCCTGTTTCCCTGTGAGCTTTAATCTCCAGCTATTCAAGTGTAATGTCAATCGACATCTCCAATTGCCTTGATCTATCCTTCTTCTATCACTCCTATCTGATCTTGCTCTAAACTTTCTGTAACCCCTTGCGTCCTAGTGGCTTCCCGCCTTGCTTGGGTTGAAATGTTATATATATATATATATATATATATATATATATATAACAAAAGATATAACTCTACATATTAAATCAATATAGATAGATACTAATAATAATATATGTACAGTGTATTGAAAATATTTTTGCCCATATTGTTGAAGGGTTCATTACATTAAAACAAAGACAAGAGTCCATATAAATATATGTACACAAAGCCTTCTTTTTTAGTTAAGTTTAAAGTTTACAGTGGACGCTGTTAAATGTATAATCCAAGATACAATCCAAAAATACTTTTTAAAAAATTGGGATCAGGTTCCTTATAGCAAAACAAGGTAAAATGTCCACATGAACATATGCCCAAAAGGCCATCATTTTACCTCTACACATCATCTCATAAAAATGTTCAAAATATTCTCCGCTTGCATCTACATTCGTATGCACCCGTCGGTTCATTGACTGGTGGACCCTTTCAAATATTTCCACACAGGGTAGAATGATTTCACACACTCTATTGACACTTTGAAGAAGTGTCTCTGCATTATTAATACCTGCTGCGTAAGCCATTTTTTTAGCTGGCCCCACAGTTAAAACTCCAAACGACTAACGTCGGAGTAACGTTCAGGCGATGGAACTGGTTCCCTAACCTACATATCCATCTTTCATCGTAGATCTCAGCCAGTGCATCGCAAACGATGTGACTAAAATTTGCTGTAACCCCATCATGCATGGACCATATGCGACTTCATATTAGCTGGGGTAGATCCTCCCCCAGGTCTGTAGGTTTATTCGAAATCAAGTCACTGTAGACAGCTTCTGTAACACGTGCTAAGATAACATATGGATCTATCAAACAGCCATCCTCAATTCCAGCACACACATTAATCGTAAACTGATACTGGCGTCTACCCTGTATCGTACAATGGGGATTCTGATCCGCCCAGAAATGTTGATTGTGTAAATTTGTTATCCCATCTCTTCCAAATGTTGCTTAAATCCGTAGACAAGACTGAAATGACTAACAAGAGATGGGCACTATGTGCAATAAACCATCGGCAAATGTTTTCCCATGGTCAGTAATCAGAGACCCTGCACATTTTGCACATTATTAGAATACAGGAGCTGCTCATGAATTATACTTGTTACGGGACCTTACCCATAATAACATAATGGACTATTCCATACGTAATAAATACTGCACCTCAATAGGAAGCAGAAAGTTCAGCCTGAAGTCTGAGTTCAGTCTGAAATCTGGAGTTCAGTCTGAAGTCTGGAGTGAAGACCGTCAGGAGTCTGTCAGTCAGTCAGGGCGAGCGAGTCAGTCAGTCGAGTCATAGGCAGTCCGAACAGAGTCATGTTCAGACAA
>CAHIKZ030005608.1:4635000-4687500 GCA_903632075.3 Acanthosepion pharaonis
TCCTCGGTGTGACTAGATGTCCGAATGCCTCAAACCAGGATCGAAATACAAATATATATATATATATATATATATATATATATATATATATATATATATATATTGTGTGTATTTAGGCAGCATATTTTCATTTATACACGTTTCATTAAATAATATAGACAAGTGTTGTCTATTTTATGTAAAATTTTTTCGCAATATGTGAT
Source organism: Acanthosepion pharaonis (assembly GCA_903632075.3). Taxonomy (NCBI): domain Eukaryota; kingdom Metazoa; phylum Mollusca; class Cephalopoda; order Sepiida; family Sepiidae; genus Acanthosepion; species Acanthosepion pharaonis. Next base: position 4,635,204 of record CAHIKZ030005608.1, read on the forward strand.
AAGTTTAATAACATTATCGTTGAACGAAGAAAGAAATTCACAATATTGATCCATATTTTTTTAATATAATCTAAGCTGTCGGTTTACACAAGCCATTATCAAAAATGTCAATTACAACATATTAAACAATATACGGACCCGACAGTGATGATAGTCTGTCAATGTTTACATAGATGATTTCTAGGCAACGATTAACACGTGCATATAAGATGCTAGAAGCGAAAATCGCAGCGCATCTTATGACGTCACATATTACCACACGAGAGTGAATTGGAGAATGAAGTATGGAAAGCCGTTGGTATAAACCAATGGCTTCTGTTACCAATTATAGACATTTAAGAATATTTGTAGAGATGCCATAATTGATTTTGTTTAGGTTGGGTTTCAACTGTTTGATGTATAATGCTTCAAGTATTTTTAGTTTTTGTCTATTGTTTTCATGTCGAAGTATAGTTGTGTTTATCGACAAGTATTTTACAGAATTGTGTGTGCGGGCAGGCATGTTGTTTTAAATGCCTAAAAATGTTAGAGTTTTCATTAAAATGTTGTGTCAAGCGTCGTGAAAGCGAGTTTGTGGTGTGACCAACATAAATATTATTTAATTCGTTGGAGATACACTCTCCCAAAGGCACTTGAATTTATAAACTATGTTGTTTTTTTTTGCAAATCGCTAACCGGGGGAGAATAATCATTGCGAAGTAGTTGGATATACTAGATTTAGTGTAGTATATGATTAATTTAATTTTTTGCTAGGCTCTCTAGTTGATATATTAGAATTTACTAAATTTTTTAGTATATATTCATCTTGTTTATAATTAGTATGCATTTGATTACGATATAGGAGATTAATATATTTGAGATTAGTAGAATCAGTATTATGTACAATTTGCTTATTATTGAGATTTCTAAGAAAGCATCTTATTTGTTCATCAACTATATAGTTTGGAAAGCTATTATTAATAAGTGTCTGTTTTATATTCTTTAGTTCACTGTAAAAAATCTGTTTTGTGGATGAATTAGTTTCTGCACGATGTAATAGATTCTTTATAATTGCTATTTTGTAGTAATATGGGCATTCGCTCTTGTAGTTAAGTGTACATGAATTTATGCTTGTAGATTTCTTTGTATGGCGAAATAGTAAGTTTGTTATTATTTGTGTTTATCAATATGTCAAGGAAGGGGATTTTATTATTAGTATTGAGTTCATATGTGAATTTAAGGACAGAATTATTTTGGAACAGTTTTTGAAGTTGAATTATTTCATCTGTATATTTAACTAACATAAGAATATCATCAACGTATCTTAGGTAGATTGATGGTTTTTTAAAATCTGTAAATAACTTATTTTCGAGGTTCGACATGTAGAAATAGCCAAATGTCTGGCCCAGTACTGAACCCATGGAGACACAATCACGTTGTGTATATATATTGTTATTATGATCGAAGAAAGGGACATCAGTAGTACAAGCTAATAGTAGTTTGCGTAATATATTAGGATTAATTTCAAGTGGGGGTAAAGATGAGTTACTGTATAAATTTCTTATAAGTATGTCAATTGTTTCACTAACTGGGACATTGGTAAATAGGTTTTCAACATCAAGTGAAGCCATGATTTCATTGTTATGTTTTTCACTTTTTAGGTATTGGATTACTTCTAATGTTGACACTATATTTACTAGGAAGATCTCAAACGAATTAAATAATATTTATGTTGGTCATACCACAAACTCGCTTTCACGACGCTTGACACAACATTTTAATGAAAACTCTAACATCTTTAGGCATTTAAAACAACATGCCTGCCCGCACACACAATTCCGTAAAATACTTGTCGAAAACACAATTATACTTCGACATGAAAACAATAGACAAAAACTAAAAATCCTTGAAGCATTATACATCAAACAGTTGAAACCCAACCTAAACAAAATCAATTATGGCATCTCTACAAATATTCTTAAATGTCTATAATTGGTAACAGAAGCCATTGGTTTATACCAACGGCTTTCCATACTTCATTCTCCAATTCACTCTCGTGTGGTCATGTGTGACGTCATAAGATGCGGTGCGATTTTCGCTTCTAGCGTCTTATATGCACGTGTTTATCGTTGCCTAGAAATCATCTATGTAAACATTGACAGACTATCATCACTGTCGTGTCCGTATATTGTTTAATATGTTGTAATTGACATCTTTGATAATGGCTTAAGTAAGCCGAAAGCTTAGATTATATTGAAAAAATATGGATCAATATTGTGAATTTCTTTCTTCGTTTTAACGATAATGTTATTAAACTTATCAGATGTTACGAAAAAAATTTACATAAAATAAATAGACAACACTTGTCTATATTATTTAATGAAACGTGTATAAAATATATATATATATATATATATATATATATATATATATATATATATATATTGTAGTGTTGAAAGACCAAACAGGTGTTATTTTTAGGATAATTGCTCATTGCTAATAGTAGAGAATTTTACTTTTCAAGTGTCCCCAATGTTTTCCGTTTTAATTTTTTCTTAGAATTTCTTTCTGAAGAAAAACGACAGTAACTCGAAGCAATGTTTTTGAACAATTTCAGTTTGAATCAGAGTCTTCACTTAAAAAATGAAGTTGAATTGCCTAATTATATCTTTGACAAAAGAAAGTGTGAAATTATTTTTTATCCCACGCCATTATTATAGTCGGAAAATGAATCTCCGAATATCTTCTAATAATGACACCGACTTAGTATAATGATAATGCAAATGTCTTATGCTAACAGTTGAGCCAGGTTCAGTCGAATGATGTTATATCTGTTATAAACATTCTCGAATATTTACATGAAGCAAAATAATTTTGATCACTCATATTGCATCATCTGCTATTGACGTAATTCTTCATGCATAATACCCAGCTTCTTCCTGATTTGAAATCTTAGGTTTAATGGTGCATGTTGTATAACAGAACTAAATATTAACATTATTTCTGGTACATACATTGCTATATTCGTGATTAGATGTTCTAAAATAATTCATATGTGGTTTTCAATGCAATGTGCAAATATCGTTTAAAATTAGATTAAAGTAAATGCTGCAATTGTTTTTAAAATATTTATTCACATAGATGTTAAGACCATTTTAGACATATTCACTTCCGCCTGAGTCAAAAATAGACTCCATGACAGTTTTATCCTAGTCAGTCATTGCAGCGGATATGTTAGTCATCTTCGTGTTCATCTTCTCCATCTTCCTCACAGAAAATAAAATTTCTGTTGATGTAGCAGTTCGTTTTGCAGCAAGTTTTAGGTGACATTGCTACAATGGTTTCATGAATTCCTATATAGCCTTCCAATATCCATGCACATATAAGAGACCTCTTGAGCTGAACGATTTGTTCCCTTATCGCATCTAGTGGGCTTTATATTGATTTTCTTTCGAAGATCGACGGGGCATGATCTGCATTTCCATTTTATGACTATTCATCCCAAATGTCGGTCCGTCGTCTGATAATGAAACATTCAATGTACAATAAATTCTCATTTAAATCATCGTGCAATTTCTGTGTCATGTGAGTTGACAATTTATGTCCCTGCATAAAATGTTGATGCCATACAACACTGTTCATCTTATTGTAAAACATTATTCGCATATGGTTGCATCTATCTGTGAAAATAGTTGAAAATAATAGCGTAAAAGTTGAACAAACTTTAGCGTTAGATTAAATTGAGCTGATATGATTCTTAAAAATAAGTGTGCATCATATATGTATATATATTTCTAGAATGTCCATCAGTGTTATGAGAGTATATTATACATGAAAATTTCAAGTAGCTCATTAAATCAAAGATGAATTTTTCGAATATATCTTATTTTCTCATGATTTAATCATCATTTAAACGTTGTTTCAATGTCATATTTCCTAATTAGACAGTCAAAACTGGTCAATCATGCGTCCCTTTTTGAAGCTGTACATACATCATGATAAATATTTTTCAACATAATGATTAATTTTCCATCCACTGTATATAAGTAACTTTTAAAGCATCTGAAAGAATTTATCAAGTAGATATTAAAATTAAGAACGGAAATTTTTAAAAAGTCTAAAGATTTAATAACAAAGATCACATTCAAATTATTTTATTCGCAGTTGGCTTCATATAATAATAGCATTATGAATACAGAGGTGGGTGTTTATTTACATGTGCTTATATAGTGAGCAATATATACTGAGATATGGTGGAGAACCTGACGCATGAATGTCAGAACTCGGCAAATTTAATGACAACAACTGAAGTACTGCACTTAAGATTAAGGAATCTGAAGTGGCTTACGCGCAATATGTACTTCGAAGATATAGAGCCCTGGGATTTGTGAAATTAAAGTAGAATTCGCTATTCGATTAAATCACGGCATAAAGTAAATATATTCTTTCGGGTGATCCATCTATTTTCGCCTTCGTAGTAGTAGACAATAAGTAATAGGCGTAAACATAGACACAGACTCAAACATTCATATATACACATATAACTCTGTGTACTTATATTTTCTTGAATCTGGGATTTTTCTTAATAAACTACACCAAGCTGATCCCAAAAAATGCAGAACAGAAGCTTGCATGCATATTTGGCTTTACCACCGATGTTGATGCATGGTTGTGCTTTCCCTACGATTTTCTAGGCTTAGGACTATCGTAGTGCATTCACTTTTCATCGCCGGGCACGATATGATGCAAAATATATTTCCTTTTCTGCCGTTGAAGCCGCTGTTCAATAGGCCGTTCGACGTCTATCGGCTTCAACTCGTACATCACACAATGAACTTGCTTTTGAATCATTTCTAATGCTTTCAAGTGTTTAAAAACTGTTTTGTGATCAACTCCTAATGATTCCTGAGACTTCATGATGAAATGTCTCCAATTATTCGTCTTTAAAGTTTTTGGGTGCGCCAGAGTGTTCCTTACAATCAACATCAAAATCATTATTTTTGAAGCGTCTAAACAAATCTCTTCATGTTGTTTCCGACAGAGCATGATTGCCGTTATTCTCAATAAGAATTCTGGGTGCTTTAGCTGCAGATTTCTTTTGAATATAGTAGTGAAATAAAATTCCCTCCTCGCAAATATACTTTCCGACGTTTAACGCTATGAAAAACAAAGTTGTTTACACATTAATTTTGACATCTCCAATTCAGAGCTCAAATCTTGCGATGCCTCACATACTGGTAAACATATATTCTGTCTTTTTTATAACTGATAATTAGTACTTTCTTCTAATTTTTGTTGCTACTATAAATTCTAAATTCTTTAAAGGTATTTCCCAAATGAATCAGACTTTCCTCACAGTTCAGACAGAAGTTAGTGTCACATACTGTACTCATCATTAATTTCTGTTACTCGTTTTAATTTATATTATTACAAAATCAAGATATATGTAGGTGGCTTAGGGTTGATTTCAATGAATTTTTGAATATTAAATTATTGTAAAGCCAATGGAAATATGATGCATGAAACAAGGTTTACTATACCATAACTATATTTAAATTTAATTGTATGAGTTTAAGATGATTGCATGATTCTTAGATGATTTTATGAGATTTAAAATTCAGTCCGCTCCTTTAAAACTCAAGACAATCACAGTTTCTGGTTATTTGGACTAATGTCTCCACCTGATTTACGACAACAGTAGTGTACAATTGAGACACACATACATACATAAACATTTCATTTATAAACTCGATTCTATACCCAAAATACATATAATCTAATTCAAAATTTTCAGCATCTCTTGTTTCTGCGCATGTGCAGTTGCATCAATGTGAACAAGCCCAATCCGATAAAAACCTAAAGGAACAAACGTGTTACACTAAAACATTTTTCCAATTTGTCATACATCTCTCCTCTAATTTTTTTTTTGATATTTAGAAATATCTATACCGTTATCCATATATATATATATATATATATATATATATATATATATATATATAAGAATATATATATATATATATATATATATATATATATATATATATATATATATATATATTCAAGAAAGAAATTCGGATTACCAACACACAAACAAAGAATGTCTCATATCGAGAATATTTCACATTGAACATGAAGAAAAATTAATTATTTTTAATAATATGTGGAAATCTCCACTTTTATCTGAAGACGGTCGCGAGACCAGAAACACGTGTCGTAAAATTATGTAAAACAAAGCATAATATTTTTTCTAAATAAATCCACATTACAACCAAAAACGTTTGCGGCACCTCTCTTCTCTTCTTTTTAAAGTTGTGATGCATAAATTGGCGCTTAAATTACGTAAAAATGAAAATAGTAATGCTGATATCCCATTTTAATTGATATACTTACTTGAAATAACACGAACATATCTTCAAATACTCAAGCGTAAATTAATTCAATAAAATCGCCATTGGCTTCAAGCATGGCCCACAAACGAGTTTGGAAACGGGATGATGTACTGCTTGACATTCGGACCGGAAAATTTAAAAACATAAAATGGCTACAATTTACCTTGCACCATATATATATATATATATATATATATATATATATATATATATATATATATATATATATCCTCTCCAGTCGAATTCGACTTTGAGGGGCAAGCAGATAAATTTCCAGGAAACTGACAGCCCGACAACAGCACTTGATTATAGTGGTGAAGGTTTCGTGCAGGACCATCCACACTTTTTGAAGGACCAAATTCAGAGACCTGGTGCACTACGTGCCACAAGGTCCCCAAACGACCCTCCGTAGGTTTTGAATTCAGGGTTGTCCTTCTCCTAGACCAGTTGCCATCAAGGCTATAGAACCCAGTCTGTCCTGCTATTTACCCATAGTTGGGTGCTAAATATATATATATATATATATATATATATATATATATATATATATATATATATATATATATATATATATATATGAATGTATGGATACACAGAATTTTTTCTTGCAAAAGAATACATCTGAAGATTGCATCTGCTTTTTAAGTTTAATTCGTAAAGAACTTGGAAGTCGTTATTATAGATCGTTAAGAAGAAGTTTATCTTCTTCAGAAATAGAGTTGTCATTGTCAATGATATCGTTATTAAGTTAATATTTGGTTCACTTACATGTTTTTACGACTTACCTCAAATAACCAGAATACGTTAAAAAAACGCGAACAAATTGAAAATGATGAAGTGTATTACAGAGGAATAATAATTTCATTTCCTAAAACATAGATAAGTTTGGTTCAATTAATCTGACGTCATTACCACATATCAAAAATTACACAAGACTTAGAAGTAACTAATGAACTGATGTCACAATCAGGTGAGCAATGTCTACCAACGTCTTTCATTACGCTATGTTATTAGGAAAATTTTCAAAAAATGTATTGTTAGTGTGAACGTAGAAAAACCTTCATTCAAATTACTGGTTAATGGTTCTGGCGAAGAATAAATAAGCTGTACTTGATAATGGAGCAAAGAGTCTATACAAATTTAAATTTCAGAACTAGCTGAGAATATGACGTACTGATGGTATGTTCACGTTCTACTGATAGCATGTTCGCTGTTCCTTTGTGTATATAGAGTAGTGTTGCGAAGAAGAGAAACAGTTATGCATTGACATGGATTATTTCAAATATACTAAGCTGATGTTGTTTGTGAATATCTCTTGTGGTCTACAGTAATATTATTAAATCAGTTGCTAAGTATTAAGAGTATGATGTAGGTCATCGCGGTCCTAGATAACATTTTCTTTATTTTGCATCTTCTTTTTCATTTCCAGTCATACTTTCTCCCAAACAATACATCGATTTCGCACCTGCCGAGAAGAGAAGAATATGTCATGATAAAATCTGATTGATCAGTTTTCATTTCTGGATATTTATATGTGGTTTATTTAAATGCTGAATATTTACGAATGATTTTAAACGACGTACTGCTTTTGACGAATAGCACAAGAAATAATTTCTTAAGCCTTAAAGCCATGTCTAACATTACGGTAACAAAGTACAAAATGTAGTGTTGGGAACCTTTTTATCAAGATAATTTTTTTTTTTTTTGCTTATGTCGTGATAGAACATGATTGTCTACTGATCATTTCCCTTCGTTTGCTCTAAACTGCCATGACTTCTTATAAAACTTAAGGGAGAAAAGAAATACATCCATATCATCGCCATGTGAACTCTGCTGACGAGAAGTCAGTTTGAACTCAGCACAATAATTTCAATTTCAGCATCGATGACAATTACGCTACTGGTTCATTTAAACCTAACAGAAACTACGGTGAACCGCACTTATTTCTTATATTTTTTCGCAGCATTTGTCAATGAGATAATTAAACACAAGCGGATAATAAGAAAGAAACATAGGTATCTGTAAGTAAACAAATTTAAGTAACTTTTCATTGTCCTTCTACAAATTTTGGGAAGCACATTATATCACTACGTCTTTAAGTTCATGTATAAATGTGTGGCTAAATAATTATGCTACTTCATATGTAGTTATCAACAGAATTTTATTTTTAGCATTCCCGTAGATTATGTAAAAGCTTTGTTCAGTCACAATATAAAAACTATCATAAATTTAAATTAAGCTCGAGATATAAAAGAAAAATAGAACTATCCACCAGTGAACAAATGACTTGTATTCAGTGAGGAAACAATCTAATCATGTATATAAGAACAGAACTACAAGTAATGAAGAGGCGTTTACCGAAATAGCGAAAGATTAATTTCAGTAATTAAGTAAAGTAATAAAGCATGAGAAAATTTCGTTCGATACAGAAGACAGAATGCTGAATACCTGAAAAACGAGAGAATTCTAAAATAAATGTGGGCGAGAACAAACACTAACACACTGTGGCCTGGTATTGAACTCAACAATTTGAGTCTAGTAACTGGTTCTAACCAACATTTTTATCCACTGGGCCATGTCTTCTTGAGAAAACAGTGGTGGTAAACCAAAACTTGTAGAGTTGTGTTAAAGGGAAATAACTGAGGCATCCGGAAGAGGCATGAAATGTGGAACTAGAACAATCTACACCGGTGGATAAAATAAAGAGTCCGGTTCGAAATTCCAATCACCTGAAGAAGGCTGGAGCGTACAACGGCCGAAACGTTATGAATATGGTAATGAAGATGAGGATAACAGTCCAAATTATGTAAATAATTCAAATAATAATAATACCTCAACTCATCGATATAGACAGATAATCAGGAAAGATAAGAATCCAACCCTTCTCCTCACTCCCATCTATGGGTAAATAGTGACAACCAACTTAGGAGGAGGAATTCAAAACTGTATGTAATCCTGGTGAGGAATATACTATGCAGCTAAGGAAAGGAAATGGTCTCGACTACGGTCGATCACCTTCTAAAAAGTATTCCACAAATAAAATTTAATTATAAAATATATGATAAAAAACTGAGTCTATGTACATATAAAATAAAATAAAAACAATTAGGAAACGAATAATTGACCTCATTAAACCATAAATCTTTATGTGGCTATGACATAAGAGATATTCGATTATTCAGATGTTGAAATCTTTTGTAAGGCAGACAAGTGTCCCGAATTGATGTCTCCCCAATTGAAAATATTTCCAGGCGCTGATTTATATTTTAACTTCACCAGCTTAATTTTTACATAAACATATTTTTAATGAATCATATTTTTGCTTTGTGAATAAGAATGTGTGGAATATTATATTTAATACTTCTTCCCCCTGATAAAATAACAACATTATGCATAAGGGATATCCTGGCACTCCGCTTTTATAAATAAAATGTTTCTTCCACAATTCTCGAGTCATTCCAGTTTTAGCACAGAAGAGTTTATCTTTGTGAATCGAATGACCTGTGTTTTCAACTTACACAAACAAAAACTAAAGAAACACTGCCCCATGTAGGCCGTCTCTCCAGGCAATAGTTCTCCATCGGGGAATGGCTGACATTAATGGCTTACGGCTGAGACATCCCAGCAAAAAGAGAAATGTCCGAGGGATTGAGCTATTTTAGGCCGCTGTTCATTATAAGATTATGAAAACTTCTTTAAATACCACCTTCTGTCTCATTTCATATAAAAAGTGTGTAAAGACGAATACACAGTTTCAATTTCTACTTTTTCCAATACTGCATTTACACATAATACGTAGCAACTCCGGATGCAATTATTTCTGCATTCCTCTCTTACATTTCCATATACTTTCATACACACTCCCTTTATCTCTTATACTTTAACTCCCTCCATCCTAATTTCTCTCTCTCTCTCTATATATATATATATTTTATATATATATATATATATATATATATATATATATATACCTATGAAATGAGAACGAATCGAATATAAAAGTGGACTCAATACAATAAATAGTAGAGAAATATAATTTAAGTTTTGTCTGGTTTATTTATGTATAATATTTTGTTTAATCTATATATATTTTAAAGCTTTGGTAGATATTTTTGTTTTCTTTTTCTTGGTTTCTTAAAGGGGTCATATTATTTACTGAAAAAAAAATGAAATTTTAACTAAAAAGGTATAAGGTTTGTCAAATGATTTGTTAAATTACGTTTCCATTCTCATGGAAAATGTCATGTGTCTTATGTTAACATTGTACCTAACTTGCATTTGTATCGAATTTAACGTTTAACTCGTTTACAATTTTGTATCGGTGGGTCATGACCTCTTACTTAACGTAGGCAATTGGCGGATCTGATTATAGACAAAACAAATTCTGCTGCTATTTCCTCCCTCTTCTTTCCTACCGTTTTTCTTATTCTTCCTTTTCTCTAGAAAAGAGTTTGTATCTCTAGAAAAGATGTTATATCTTGTGTTTTCCTTTCTTAATCTTTTTCATTTGATTTTTTTTCGCGTGAATAGAGGTTGTATGCGGTTTTAAATCTCAATAATTTCTCTACTAACCAACCATTTACTAACGCCTGATATAATGTGTTAATACAAATTAAAACCTGAGTGTTGTAGCGTTAAAAAAGTATATATATATATATATATATATATATATATATATATATAAAAAATAATACACACACACACACACATATATATGTATATAAATATAAATAAATATATATATGTATAATTATTTATATATTACATGCACGGTACTTATTAGAAAACGCTCAATATCAGAGATAGAATATATATATATATATATATATATATATATATATATATATATATATATATATATATATATATATATATATATATATATATATATAAAATAAAAAGGCTTAAACTCTAATATTCCATGGTCATAATTTATTCCATTGGAATTGTAAATATTTACAATTCAAATGGAATAAATTGTTATAAATTAGTGTTTAAGCCTTTTTTAATATATCCTTACTCTCTCCTGGACATTGAGTTCTACCTGGATTCTATCCTCTTGGAATTTTTTTATACAAAAAATATATATGTAAGTGTATGCATATATGTATATATATTTATATATTTTGTATATTTATGTGTATATTTACCACTAATATATATATATATATATATATATATATATATATATATGTGTGTGTGTGTGTGTATTTCTATATTTCTATACATGCATAGACACACGCCTATATATATATATATATATATATATATATATATATATATATATATATATATAATGTGAATGAAAAATGCTGCTTAAATAAGCAGCATTTTTTCATTCATACATGTTTCATTAAATAATACAGACAAGTGTTGTCTATTTATTTTAAATAAATTCTTTTCATAACGTCTGATACGCTTAATAACATTATCATTAAACGAAGAAAGAAAATCACAATATTGATATATATATTTTAATCCAATCTAAACTTTCGGCGTACATAAGCCATTATCAAAGATCTCAATTACTGAACAATATATTAAGCAATATACGGACAAGACAGTGATGATAGTCTGCTATTGTTTAGATGGATGATTTCCAAGCAACGATAAACACGTGCATTTAAGACGCTGGAAACGAAAATCGCACCGTATCTCATGACGTCACACATGACCACGCGAGAGTGAATTTATGTATATATATCAATATTGTGACTTTCTTTCTTCGTTTAATGATAATGTTATTAAACTTATGAGACTTTATGAAAAGAATTTACATAAAATAAATAGACAACACTTGTCTATATTATTTAATGAAACATGTATGAATATATATATATATATATATATATATATATATATATATATATATATATATATATATATATATATGCGTGTCTTTGTTTGGTCATGTGTATATTTTGTGTGTGTGCATGTTCATATATTTCTATTGAGTCAGCTGTTGAAAATAGATTGTCTACCTTTTCGATCCACAAATAAGTCCAATAAACTTGTCTCGGAAAGGCAGCTGTCCTTTGGGAAATACCATATCTATCTGTCTATCTTTTGTGAGAAATGTGTCTGAACAGGTGTCTGTAACGGGAATTAATTGGTGACAGTAGAAGAAGTCTCTGCTCGCTATCTATTTAGTCGGCCATTCGATTTTCATATGATATATATGAGTGTTAATACAATGCCCACTCTCTCGGATTCACTGCTGTACATCATTCGCAATGTGATGTGTCTCCAGACATACACTATAGTAATATCCGAGTATGACATACACTTCACTAATACTTTTCTCTATATGTGGTTGCAAATCGATGCTATTCAGATGAGGAGCTGAAATTATCGCTTGAGTTATACTGAACGATCGATTTTCATATGACAACCAAAGTTTAGCAAAGACAATCACTTGAGAATTTAAAGTGCTCATGATCGATTGAAAAATCTTTGAGTTGGAGAGATTTATTTACAAATTTCTGTCTTTACCGCAACCTCGTACAAAACTTTTTTTTTTAATTCCTGATATAACTTGTTTGTTTTTTAAGGATTATAGGAGTGCGCTTGGTTTTCTATCGCTCTGTATTCGAATTAATCGAAGTTTTAAAACTCACGTTATTACCAATGGTAATAATATGAATGACAGAAAAGTGAGATGATTTCTCTGATTTCCTCATATTTTATTCAAAAAGTTTACACTTGAAAATCAAGTCATGTTCTTAAATGACATCTGTCTATATTTCTGTTATGAGATATAATTTACATATTTAGATATTTGCATTAATCGGAGTGCTGTTTTCATCTTTATTGATATATTCACGACGTTTCAGCCGTTGTACACTCCGGCCTTCTTCAAGTTATATACGTTGGAATTTGGAACCGATCCCTTTATTTAGTTCCCGGTGGTAGATTGTTTTAATTACACGTACAATACATTTTTGAGTTTCAATTAATTTCAATTAGTAACTCAAATCTCCAAGTTTTTGTTCCCTCTGCTGTTTCTAGATATTGAACTCACAACTCTTTGGATCAAGTCATTTTTTTTTAGATTACTTCAACCAACAATTTCATACACTGGGCCTTTTCAGATCTAGACTATCATATGGATGCCATTCATGGCCCCCAAATCATTCAGAAATATATAAATTATCATACGTTTTCAACTGTTTTCCTATATCATTGATTAAAAATGGCTTTAAACAAAGACAATGTTTAATCACTTCTTATATAGTAGTCCTATCGAACCACAAACAAATAAATTTTCCTAATAACAAAACATAAATAAATAAATAAATAAAATCAGTAGAAGCCTTCCGTCAGCAGCGACAATTAAGATGGTAAAAATAATAGGCGTCCGTTTATTTGGCGAGATAATGGTAAGGCCTTTTTTGGTAAAAAAATTGTCCTTTTGAGAGCCGCATTTGTAATGGATTAACAGACCAATCTTTGGTACTGTATGGCGGTATACCATACAGTGTCCCGCGACAAGCTTACCATATATGATATATTTCGTTATACGACTCCCATTCATACGATGTATGTGACCCAGCCATCGAAGTCAACGTTGACAAAGGTGACGATTCATGACTCTGCAGTCTGCTTGATCCAGCACAAGAGCCTTTGTAATTGTGTCTCTACATGTGATACCGAGTATAAGTCATGCACAGCGGATACAGATGATTTCCAGTTGTTTTTTCCTGACTGATGTATGTTGTCCACGTTTCACTGCCGTAAAGCAGAGGACTAAGAATTCATGTCTGAAATACCTTTAGTTTGGTGACTGTTGCTCCATAATTTCTTGCTCAAATTGACCATCAACACTGCGACTTTGACGATGTGTTTGTCTATTTTTTCGAACGATTTTGAGAGATCGACGATAGCAATGTATAGTGACATCTGTTGTTCAAGACATTTCTCCTGGGGCTAACGTAGAGAAAATCATGCCAACTTGGTTTTAGCTCTGAATTTACATTGGGATTCTGGACGATGCGATCAACAAGTATTGGAGTCGCGTTAAAACCACTCCGACAATGGTTAACATGGAGATACCACGATAGCTATTGCACTCGTTGCGGTCGTCATTGTTTCTGTACAACTTTATTATCTTGAAATTGCACATGACCTGAGGAAATTTGCCTTCCATCCAACAGAGGCACAGGAGACTCTATACTGGTTTGAGTAAAGCTATATTACGGCGTTTGGCAATATCTTGTGGTATAAAACCAATGAGGAAAACAGGCAAAATTTTATCCTTCGGCTATTGAGGATCCCATCCGTGTCCCGGATGCAACAGAGTAACAAGGAAATTCCTCGCCCTTTTTCTAACATCTTGTCTTGACAAATGCTCAGCCAAAGATTTACCCTGCATTGGTACGTCAGACCTTTCCCTGGTCAGTGTCAGGATTAACTCCAAACCAATGAAATCCCCTGATTTACTGTTCCATAGAACGATTTTTCCCTCCGCAAAGGCAGACTTCGACTGCTTTCTGTCCTATATGGTGAAAGCTGCTTTCCCAAACTTTTCCAAACATTCTTCACCCAAGCAGCTGCCCTAGACTTCGAAAAAATAATTTTCTGGAATAATGATTTTTACCCAAAAAATTTTTCAGAAAAAGAAACAGTCAAGTATTTGCTTACCATTGTATGCGCTGAAGCTATAGCACAACGTAACCACTATTTCAACATCTATCGCAATAAGTGGTGTAGTCTGGGAGTTACTACTTTCAGAACCACCCTCAATCGCTGTAAGAGATTTCTGGAATAGTCTAAGCTCATGCTGTCCAGACTAAGGTTGAAAAGAAAATAAACTGGACATCGAATATTCTGGAAGACCATCAACCAAATTAGGAAGAAGCAACAACCAGATGAAACGAGCAGTATGTGTTTCGATCATCCCGAGCTACTGCTGATGTCCTTATTAAAATTACAAACAAAATTGTGAGACTCTTGATGATACACATATCGCAAGGATCATTAGATATTCTGAAGGCCTTCGGCAAGGTGTGGCACAAAAGTTTAATCTACAAGCTCTCCAGCTATGGAATCCCTATTATATTGAAGGTAGTTATTAATGGGCAAAATCAGTCTCTTATTAAAATGATTCATAAAATTTGACATTGCCACATTCTTTTTTATCTAGTCTATTCATCCTCATTTTTTCTGTCCATGAAACCCGTTTCGTTTACTTTTTACCCTTTTCTCTCGTTTTTTTTCATCATTACTTCTTATTTTGGTTTGTTGCTTAGATCTGTGTGTGTGTGTGTGTGTGTGTATGGGTGAGAGCGATTGTGTGGCAGATAATAAATTAGTATAATCGTATTTACAGACTGTCCAATATGTCTAGACTACTTTTTTTCTTTTTCCTTTCATTTTTTGAGTCCTCCGTCGAAAATGTTTTCGAACTTTTCCACGTTGTGTTTTAACCAACTTGCGCCCTTCCTAGTAAGAAGTATCTCGTCACTGCGCACCAAATAACGTGCATGTTGTATAGCCTCCTCTTTCTGAGGATCTCTTAGATGACGGTCTTGACATTTTGATATGGCCATGGTCACCAGCTGAATAATTTTTAACTTATTAGCATGTGGAAGAAAATAAGTAACTTTGAAAGTGACATGGTCGATGGTACCTAATAAGCAGGTCTGATTAGCCCCCAAACTGTTGATCTTCTAAGATTTCACATACAACCTATTCTTAGTCCGTGATCTAAAGTGCGGTGGGTGATACACCCATTAATGAATGATCTGAAATCAGAAAGAATTATGTGATTATAGAATGCATACCAGAAATCTGCATCATCAATCGTATGCTCGACTCTCATTTGATTATACAATAATATACATCTTATTACAATGACAAATACATGGGAATATTCTGGTGTATAGTTGTTGTTTTTTTATATTCTAGTCCAGCTCATTTTTTACTCTGTCTTATAAATTATCTTTGCCTAGTTTAACCCACTGGCGTAAAAGAGACTAACCGAGAATAACCAAGTGTATACTTTGGGCTTCTAGTTAAGCGGGTATTGATTATTGGTATATACGGATATGTCCATCGTTCTAAAATCTGCCCGGGGTTATTAAGTATTAATCTTTATGATTTTGTGCACACCCCTGATTAGTCTGTTCTGGAAAGATAAAATAAATGATATTATTTTCTTATTATATAATATGATGGTAATTCACTGGTTCCCAGTAATCTAACATTTAAGGAAACGTAAGAAATGATACGGCGCATTCAAATTCCGAGTAAGAATTGTCATGGCATAGGAAACATATATCTACATTTAGCCAGTGATTACACTCAAGCTGACCTACAATTTAAGAATCATATTCTGAATAGAGTGCCCAGAGAAAACAGTTTCAATTGTACTTTGAGCATTGTATGAAAAATCAATTATCTTTATCCTAAGAAAGCTGTTAATGACATTCACTAGTCTATAAGTAACATCCGTCTGTCTCGTATGATAATAGTAATGGATTTATTGGGGACAATTAGACTTAACTACGAGTAAAAATTTAATTTAGGCATTTAAGTCAAATCTCTGGTCTCGATTTATTAAGACAGCCTTTTTCGATATTTGGATATGGCCGTAAATTAGAGGTCTAATATCAAGAGTTCCTAAGATAACCTTTCACTAATTGAACAGTTTCATCTACCCAAGCTTATGGTTATGACCAAATGTGAATCCCGTCATTAAATTAGCACGTAAAATTGGTAATTGTAATTTATATACTCAATTATGTAAGCGAATGTTCAGTTTATTTGAAAATTACGAAGGAATCAGTCGTCAAATGTAGGTATAAATTATCTATAATATAGCTTGATTTGTATCTCACATATTTTTCTCATTAATGACTTTTCTCCCTTTTTATTCATATCAATTTATTTCCAATCTTTTCAGCCGAGAGTTTTTTATCTTCCTTAATATGCATTGTTGCGTGTAAGATGTACCACTAAGATTTACCAGTATGTTTCATTTTTGTAAGATTTACCAGTATTATTCCTTTTCATACCCGCAACGTACACGGGAGGAAAACCATATTGTACGAAGGCAATAATATATTAACAGATTAGCCGGAAAATATCACGGAATAATGAAAACCGTTGCTTTTGCCTATTTATATAAAGGTTTCGTAAAAAGTGTAAATTGGAAAGTTGGCAACACAAATCAAATTATGAATACACTTACGAAACAGAGCTGCAATGACCATTCTTAATAGTAATAATAATATTAGACTTTTCTATATATGGAATAATTCCGGTTTGAAGAGATGAGCAGCCAATCATATTTTCAGTTGACATTCATTAGATGCTTTACTAAACACATTTTACGAAACTTGGATTGTCAAATGCAGTAATTGTTTTCGCTCATTCTAGTATTGATGAGGGGATTCCTTCCTAACATTTTTTGTTTGAATTAGTATAGAATGTCATCAGCTTGATTATGCCATCACGATCAGTTAGACCAATGAAAATTTATGTGCTGTTTAAGTGGCAAGTGTTATTTTTCATCTCGGCAAAAAATGTCAAAAAATGTCGCAATCTATGTAATAATTTTTCGACTAGGTATTTATGCTGATGACACATCTATTTAATCCTGTCTTAATAGTAAATCCGATACATTCGACAAAGTAAAACTGGCATCTGCTCTTGAAAATTTCCTTCAATCTGTTCTTAACTGGTACAAACACGGATTGTAAATATTGACGTCCCCACCCCAAAAAAGGACACTGCCATCTTTTAATCATCAACTAATTTTGTCATTCATCGGCAGGACTGATGCTAACCACTTCTTGTGCCTCGCAATTCTCACTGACCTATAGTGAAAATATTGAATTATTTGAGTTTCCTGCTAGGAATGCTGGTTCACTGTGTCGTGCTAGATAAGGTTTCTTAAATATATATAAGTGCTTTCACTGCACATGACACATTCATTGGCGTATCAGTGATCAATTATTTCTCCACGACTTAAAAAAAAAACGTCAAGGATTTTTTGGTTACCTTATAAATTAAAAAATAAACAATGATTTTCAAAACTGTATACATTTTTATACAACACGCACTTTATATTTTATATTTTATACAACACGCACTTTATATTTATATTTTATATTTTATACAACACGCACTTTATATTTATATGGATTTCGGTATAATTTCAGTATAAGACAAACGAATAACTACGTCACAAAATGGATTTGAATGGACTGGTTTACGTAAAAAGTTGGTTAGAATCTATTCTCAATTAATAAATTTCAATAACGTGTAAAATTTTTAATGATTTGCCTCTCACTTATAGGCGTCTACAAGGTAACCTAAATAAAATGCGTGTCTCTTCAAATTTTGGCAAGGTTATCTCGCACACGAAGTTAATAGTGTTAAGGGTTTCATCCTAATTGTTTGTCTAAAATCGGGAGCTTGTTGATATCTTATTTTCCATATATTTATTTATAAAATATCAACAGTTGTGTCAAAAATAAAGTTTCAGATAAATAAAATTTTGGCTTCAGCGATCTTTTCGAAACTACAATATCATTACTATTATTAGGTTGGTGCAAAAATAATGACGTAATAATGTCGTTTTTTGACGTTAAAAATACGTCAAAAACGACATTATTACGTCATTATTTTTGCACCAACCTAATAATTACAAACCACATAGTAATGCGTCCTGCTGCTACCAGAGAAAAGTTTAGAAATCTAGATACAGTTAATGTTTTTCCAACTTTCTTCGACCTAAATAATATATTTGCTTTATTAGCCAGTCTACGCCTACCCAAGGATTTCAAAAATAGATATAACACCGGAACTGGGGATAAATTCTCGACGTCAGATTTTATTTGTCATTCTTCGTATCATTACGAACATATATCTGTGTAGCTTTTATATAGTTATCGATCAAATCAACATAAGAAAAAAACGGGCACTCAACAAATTGTATTTTGTTCGAATTAATCCCTTGGAACACAATGTGTGTGTGTGTGTGATGCGGCATTCACCCTGGGCGGGTTGAGCCGGCTTCTTCCTGTTGTGAGAAGAAGATTCTTGGGATAAATTACAGAAGTAGGGTACCAAGGCCTACTCGGATAACGTTCTTGCTTGCCGCGGGGTTACCACAGACACAGAGACAGGAACGACCAGAAGCCGCATGTTGCCGATGCAGACGCTCCTTGGATTTTCACCAAAGCCCTTATTAGCCGGCGTATGTGTCAGACCTGTCCGCCTTGGGTGGCCCTACCAGGAACGAAGTTCCGGACGGCATAGCTCTGACACTACCGTTTACACCCCCCACCGACTGTGAGGTAAGGGTTGGACTTTGGGGGCTTACAGTACCAGGTGTTCCCAAGCGGTCCTCCATCTAAGTACTGACCTGGCTCTACGATGCTTAACTTCGGTGATCGAACGAGAACCGGTGTTTTCAGCGTGATTTGACCGTATTTGATTTGAACACAATGCCAAAACAGCACCGTTAGTTGGATCTAAACTTGAAAGTTAGAAATATTAATCCTCATATCGATCAGAAAACAATATTTGGTATATTTTCTCATTCAGAAAATATATGTTGCTTCGGTTGCCATCAAAATTCTGTTGGTAACTTATCACTGAACATTTTGTAAGCTTGGCAAAACCCAAAAGCATCTTTTTTAACACAATATGTAACTTTTTTTTAACATAGTTGTATCTAGATAGGATGACTGGTTATGATATTGACAGTTACCCTATTACGTCAGATATTTTGAAATTTATCTGAAACTCGTGTTGAAATAATGACGTATTAGTTAACTTTTTTTTTTAATTCCACATATTTGAGGTTACATGATATCAACCGAGATTCGTTCATATTTTATCACGTTTTCTGCTCTTTTACTTTGAATGGCAGACAGGTTATCATCTCAAAGAAGTGAATCTCATCTACGAACCTATTTCTTTATTCCTTGATCTCATTAAAAAAAAATATCACCGAGATGAAGGAAAGCAATTTTTAATCGACTGAACTTCAAACCATTAATCACAACTTTTATTGGTGGCCTCATTATCATCTACAATATATTATTACATTTTAGCATTAAGACGAACGCCTAGAAATATACCAGTCTATTCTAGTATCGGGTTGGACAGTCTTTTACATTTAGATCCATTCAACTTGGCAAGGATTCAATGAAGTTCTGGAAACATACTTTCAAAATTTGGATTCATGACAATATTTTTGTAATTCTTTTTCTAACGTAATCATAAATTGAGGTACGTGGTTAGCCCGAATACCTAGGAAGGCTGTGGCATTTAAATAATATTTTATTAGTATCAAGGGACGAGCTGTATGCCAAGAAAATATTCCCCATAGCATTAGACAACCGCCACCTGAATGGTCGTTTGATGCAAGACAATATATGACTTTCGAAAAATTCTGGACTTACCATCCGATTGTCGCAACTGAAATTGAGATTAATGAGAACAGAAAACTTTTTGCCAAGTTTCTCTTCTGGGGATCCTTAGCGAACTATAGCTTCGTTTTCTTGTTCTTATCTGATGTGAGTAAAACCGGTTGTCGCTTTCTTCAGCTATATCTCACCGGATTCATGGTTCAAAATATTGTGGATTCAGAGAAGCTCTTCCTGGACATTCGTTGTAATATGTGTTTATTTGAGCTACGGTTGGCCATCTCTCAGCTAAAACAATTCTGGTCATTCACATTCGATCTTTTCCATAGTCAAGCTTTTTGCGCCTACAAAATTAACGGTCGTTGAATATTTCTTTTTGTTCTTATTATTCTTTGCATGACTTAGACTTCGGGGACACAGTGGGTTAATGGTTAGCGGTTCGGATTGAGGAATTGGAGAGCTGATTTTGAATTTCAGTCGAGTACATTACATGAAATTACGTACTAATAACCTAGGAAAGGCTATGAATCTATCTCTTCTACCTCCAGCTGCGTGTAATATAGCAGGACATCAAGAAGGTAAGTCCAAATTCAAGCTAGCCTACTTCATTATAGGTCCTACCTCTTTAGGTAATAACTCGAAGAAGGTAACTTCAAAAACAAAAATATAATCTACGTAGTTCCGAAGAAAGAAATTGGTTCCTTACAAAAATAATGGACTCCATCGGTTTAATGTAGTGATGCGACCTGGAACTGCTAGCCTATATAAGTTTGTAATAACGAGTAAAAAATGTACTTGGGCTGAATATCCAAACCTTATAAGAGAATATACCCCCAACATTTCCAATTTTAATAAAATGTATATTATTGCATCCCCAGATGAGAGCCGGGCATACGATGGATTATTATTTCTTGTATGCATTCTATAGCCCTCAATTTCATTCTTATTCGTTGCTTTTACTATTAGTACGCCTAACTATTGGATGCTTATTGATTTTGTTCAAATGATTGAAGAGATGATGATAGTAATTGACATTGCACGTGGAACTAGAACAGTCTACCCAAGTGAGCGAAATAAAGGGTTCAGTTCGACATTCCAACCACCTGAAGAAGGACGGAGCGTACAACAGCCGAAACGTTGTAATAAATATGGCGACAAAGATGAGGACAATAGTCCGAATAATGTAAATAGTGTACATAATAGCATCTCAGAAATATAGACAGATACCATGACAGTATTTAAAAAAAATGTCACAGAAAAGCAACCTCATGGCGGTTGGAAATTGACTGAAGCCAAGCAGCAAAATGAGGACCAATAATATCACTGATTCTTTGTGGATCTTATCGAGGATCTCCAGGAATATAACAGGGGCACCAGGCCATATATGGCATCAATATTCTAAGCACGGACGACTGGTAGAGATAGATATGCAAGATAGATTCCGGTGTATAAAATTGTCTCGCTCTATAGTTTGAACCGTTATTCTTAGCAGTTGATCCAGCGATGGATTAAGTTTAGTCATTCCACTTCATGTTAGCTGAGAACGTTAGCCCGAGATGGTTCAATGAGTCACTTGAGGATAGCATCAGCCATGCTGACGGAAAGCTGATAGCTGTCTCCCAGATGATAAATGGAGAGCAGTTTAATACTGGAAGCATTAAAATTGACAATCCATCTTTTTCCCAGTGATGTCGTTTTATACATCGGCTGCCATTTTGACCTTGTCTGACTGATTAGTCTTCTTGAAATTTCAACTGTCTACATTTACCTAACAATTGATTCCTGTTGAATGAATTCGTATTATCCATTATTACCAATTTGCAGACTGGATATGTCATATAACATACTTAAGAAAAACAGTTGTTCAAACTAATATTAAAAGTCGTAAAAACAAACCTCTTAACGTATAATATAGATTAATCTTTCATGTGCTATAAAGGGTGATATCTACAATAATAATCTAGAAACTACTAATTAATACCGTATTTTTATTTTTGTAATAAATATCAGGTATATCAGTTCACGTTAATAAAAGTCGAAGTCATCCAACCTTTGAATTACACATTATATTCTTGATATTTCGTTATATTCGTTATATTTGGCATACGACGTGCTCCGAAAACATCAAAATCCGCATCCTATTCCATTTTCAGCTTTCGTTCGTGTTGTGCAATTGCTACGTTGAATGCTTTGCTAGAATTAAAATGTTAATCTATTTGTTTATTAAGTGGTATCAAGGATTCCATAGCTAGTTGTCAAGTAATCTCATTACTAGGTATACAGCGTCTTCAACGAAAAAGCATAGATGGCATTTTTCCTTGCATATTTCAACGTTCTGTTGCGTGAACAATAGAAACTATTTATCTGTAAAGAATCAATATTTCTAATATGCGCTGTGAAGCATATATTCTTTATGTAAGAAATTCGGAGAAAGGAATCTTTTTGTTTAAAAAATGCAAACGGGATCTTTTCAGTGGCAGATGAGATAAATACAAAATGTCAACAATTTATGGAATGGATTTTTCTGTGATTAAATATTCGAAGGCTGAACCTCAAGGATAGAATTTTAAACTGATAAAAAATTCTAACATTTTTTCTGCGAGTTTCGGTGTGTTTGCCAAAATAATAAGCTATTGAATTTTTTCTTCGCTGACAAAATAACATCATAAAAATATGGAAGTCTAAGATTTTAGCGTGTTTGACTTTTACAGGTTGTTGAGTACAGATAACAGAAGCTGAAAGGGATTACGACTGTGTTGTTTCATTCTCTAATTTCGAATGTTTCTTTCTGTCCTTTATACTTTTTTTGTCCTATTTTTATATCAAGGTCTTTGGGATGTGTATTGATTTTTTTCAAAGCACCTTATGATATTTCACATTTCCAAGGCCTGATATCAAATGGCAGTCGATTTATCATATGTACTGATTTATGCTACAAAAAATAACAATTTATTTATATTGACTTCAATCAGAGAACCCTTATAACGCGTGCTACATGGATATGATTTCAGGAAATATACAGTATCTGTTGACCTAGGGCAAAACTTACTTATTTTTTCCTTAATGTACACCGCAATGTTGAATAAATATTTACACTTTTCTGGTAGCAGGGGAGACTGAAACTCTCACAGAGTATAGTTGACTTCGAGGTCGACTTATTAATGAATATAACACAATGAGCAGATAGTTTTTTGTGTCGATTATACAGAATAGATGTTTTTTACTGTTAATTTCTTTATAGTGATTAATACTATGTTTGCCACGCCTACATTTTTCTCAACTATGATTGTTCAAATAATAAATACTAAATATCACAGGACAATTTACTGATCGCATTCACCACACTGAATTTTTCCTACCGTTAATTCACAAACATGCTTTTGTTATAAAATCACCGATTGATTAATTTTTCATCCAATCAGATATTTTTCGTGTTCTTTCAAAAGTTATCCCGCGTTCGTACTGGGAGCCTACTGCTAATAATATAAGCCCGGATTCGTTCCCAAATTAAACAGTAGAGTTAAAGACATTTGAAGACAGTAGAACTCAACTACTCACACGCGTCTACACAGACTATTCATTCTACTCACTCCACCCGCACACACAGACACAGACACAGAATTTGAATATCATTCACCATCAGTTCTTTGTGAACAAGCCAAGTTGCAACAGATCTGTTAGTTATACAAAATACACAATTGAACTTACTGTATGTTCTTCTGAATACACATTCTATTTCAATACAGAACTTTGAACATTCTATTCAGAAAACTTGCTTAATTACATTTATTCTTATTCAAGCTAACAGATAAAGGGAAACTACTTTTTTCTCCTTATTATTCACACATTACAAAAATTGCTTTGTATTTGTTGATTTTAATATATATTTTATCGTTGAAACACAAATCAGTTTTCCATTGTTTTTCCTTGATTTTAAAAAATTTATAAATGTTAAATGCTCTTCAACACGCAGCCACATTAATCTTTTCAACAAAACCCCATTTACATTGGTAACCCCCAACGTTTAAAGAAAATATCATTTACACTTTTGTTTATTGCTAAAAACATTTAAACATTTAATTCTCACTGAAAAGCAGAAAATATTTTATGTAGAGTAAAGATGATATCAATTCTCCAAATATTTTTCTATACATAAATAAAAATCGAAATATATTTCATTGTATTACGGATAGAAACTTTATTCAGTTAATATTCAAAATAGAAAGTAGGGGGGTATGACAAGGAAGTGCCTTCTCACTTGAGTCATCCAATCCATACAGTGAAGTGATTCTGAGGGAATAAGAAGTCCAGCCTGTGTTTATTATTGACTGCTGCAATGTTAACAAAATAATATATGCAGATGAAATGGTGTGGATAGTAGACGTAGATAGGAACATAAACCCCTACAGATAATAGCGAAGAAAAGCGAGAAGGAAGGTCTAAATATTAGTTGCAAGAAGACAGAACGCGTGCTTCTTAGTAAAACAAACATCACGATTTGCAAATTACAATTCGGACATAAGAAAATGAAACAAGTATAACAATTTAAATATCTGGGAAATTGTGACATTAAAAGGTGAATTAGTATAGCGAAAGATGCTATCCAAATATTAAGTAAATTACAGTGTAACCCGGATATAAGAGAGTTGTCGGGACCGGATATATATCCGAGTTTCTCTATATGTCGGGACCGGATTTTATATACATTAACAAGGCTCTAATTTATATCAGATAAAATTCTTATATCCGGGTTTCTCTTATATCCGGGTTTCTATTTTATATACATTAACACAGGCTCTCTAATTTTCTCTTATATCCATTATATCCGGGTTTGGTCATTTTATATACATTAACACAGGCTAATTTGGGACCAGATAAAATCTCTCTTATATCCGGGTTTCTCTTATATCCGGGTTTGGTCTATTTTATATACATTAACACAGGCTCTAATTTGGGACCAGATAAAATCTCTCTTATATCCGGGTTTCTCTTATATCCGGGTTTGGTCTATTTTATATACATTAACACAGGCTCTAATTTGGGACCAGATAAAATATCCGGGTTTCTCTTATATCATTAACACAGGCTCTAATTTGGGACCAGATTTCTTATATCAGGGTTTGACCAGATAAAATCTCTATATCCTCTTATATCAGGGTTTGGTCTATTTTATATACATTAACACAGGCTCTAATTTGGGACCTATATCCGGGTTTCTCTTATATCCGGGTCTATTTTATATGTATTAACACAGGCTCTTATTTGGGACCAATAAAATCTCTCTTATATCCGGAAACAAAGAAAATAGTACTGAACTTTGAAACAAGAAATTTAAGAAACAATGAAATATAGTACTGAATTATGCTCAAGATGAATTTATAGATGAATAGTGAATAGGGTTAGATCCTCCTAGGTTGCTCCACACATTCGGTCATGTACTACATGTATGCTACAGTTAGTAAATTACTATATGACAGTGAACTCAGGACAATGTCTTCACAGAAGAAAAAGAGACATGAAGCTACTAAAAGTTTCCTTTTTGTTTCGATTTTCTCTAAAACTTCGTCGTTGTTTGGTTTCTGACATTCTCTGCATCCTTCTGCAAATCCATATTTAAGATTAAGATTATTTGTTACAGTGATTTACAAATGAACTGCATAAAGATAATGTAATATTAAAATAAGAAAACATTTCGTTTATTTTAAAATATATATTGAACAAAAATGTATAATGAACTGTTACATATATTCCCTTGCCGCTCTTAAAATAAATGAGATAAGAAATAATGGTCTCTCAGAAAATAAAACGAAATAACCTAGCTGCAATCTCCAAAATTGCACTGATACATATTCTGTCACTGAATTGGATGAATCAAACGACACTGGAGCAGAATTCATTGAAAACATCAAAGTTGAAATCACCGAAGCGAAAAAACACATTTTTGAAATAATCAGCAAAATAACTCGCACAGAAATGTCAGAAAGAGATCGACTTCCAAAAATTCATATGACAAAGTCCAATAAACGTATTTATGTAAACATAGAACGCAGCATTCCAAACACTTTTAACAGACAGGGCACTGGAATAACATCACAGAAGTAAATAATGTCATATATGTAAACGCTTTAGCTGCTACTAAAAAAAATAATGTCAAGACTGATAAAAGATTAAACAACACACAGAAATAGCTCCCTTGGAATGCAAATTTAGAAACATTGAAGAAATCAGATGTGAATTATTGATGCTAGATGTGATTTCGAGACATTCAAGTGTTTTAACAAGAAGATCACCCCAAGCATGACGTAAATGCCACTATGACGCAGGGAATACTGGGTTTGGGAGTGGAACAAAAGCTAAGAGCCACCACCAAAGCAAGGTAATTATGCCACCAACAGGTAAAAGGTTACCAGAAGTGAAAAACAATTAAGAGACCTTAGAAGGAACCTGAAACCCAATCCTAAACAGGAAATACCGCATAAACTTCTACTCCTGTTCAAAAGAATCGAGGGGTGCATATTTACCTGAAGACTGACAATATGTACACAAACAAAACAACTTTCTATGTAGAGTTTTAAAAATACTTCATGTATTCAAATTACATTTGAATGGGTTAATCATTGTTTAATTATGCTTTTCTTCTGACATATGTCACCATATGAAATTTATACTCCTTATGCGTAACAGCAAAACACTTGAAAAAAACAATGACTGCTAACGTTCAGCTTTTATTATTGTGCTTATAAAAAAAGTTTGGAAAATATGCACAAGGGTATTCAAGACTAGTGATTCAGAAAGAGAATTGGGGTGGGGGGTAAAATATTGTTACCTTACATATATATGACAGACAAGAAGATAGTTTCTTTTTTTTTCTGGAGGAGACATGAGTATTGACAAAATATAATCCTGACCCAATCAGGACATTAGTGAGCACTTATCATTCCTCAAGATTTTCTATATATTTTAGAACATGGAATTAATTGAATTTAGTTATGCTGAGCAAAATGAAACGTTATATTTAACCTATAATTGAAATTTACAATTACTCATCAGTATTTATTGTTTTCAGTAAAAATCATGATAGCAACTTTTACATGGATGAAATAATTAGAGTCGACGTTGAATCATTCAAGCATCTCTAATTGCATTCTCAGTAAACCATATGTTTTTGGGACATGTAATTAGCTACCAAAATTTTAATATAATAAAAAAACACTTCTCCGTCAATGTGTTACACACACACACACACACACATATATATATATATATATATATATATATATACACACATATATATATATATATATATATATATATATATATATATATATATGTGTGTGTGTGTGTGTGTGTGTGTGTGTGTGTGTGTGTGTGTGTATAAAATAGTTTAGACGATTTGAGTCGGCCGGTAAGCTATATTTCAGCAATTTACTATTATAATACTATCGACTGGTAATGGACGCTGCGATCGTGTGGACTTATTCTGTACTAAGTAAATGTTTTAAAAAAACATTGAATTTTCATGAGATTTTCTCGAGATTTCACACTTTTATAACAATATATTTTATAATATATATATATATATATATATATATATATATATATATATATATATATATATTAAATAAGTAGTATTTACTTTCAATAAATCCTGTGTTTCACACTCGGTTGATTGTTTCTTCTATGATGTAACAACCACGCTCCGATGCCACTCGCTAGATAACAAAAAATGTGTCGCTTGACTAAATCCCCGTCACGTATTTCCTGAGCCAGTTCCTGGAGTCAAAAGACCGACAGAGAGATTAAATCTATCAGACGCTGATATTGTTATTGTTTACAGTAAGGAAATAGAAGGAATTCTCCACACAAATGACACCAGCAGAGGTTAGTCATCTGAAAAACGCGATTTTACGACAGACTGCTTTCTGTGAGATTGTGTAGCGCGGTTGTTATTCAGGATTAAAATATTTTGAATTCTTCATGATTGTTGATCATAACGGAACCTGCTGATGCTGATGATGAAGATAGAAATCATATTCTTAATGTAGGTTGACACGCCGTGAAGCAAATGTTAATAAAATCACCCGACGATTATTATTGTCGGTAATGAAAACCACACTGAGTGGCTCATATATGTGCCTTTCACTTTATTTAGTTCTGATTAGTAAAATAAGAACAAAATGTTTGGCACTCAATTACAAAATAATAATCTCGCGCGTGTTAGGTGAAGATCGAATATGTGTGTATATACGTGTGTATTTATGAAGTTGCTTGAGAATTCGACGGAAAATTAATGTGAGACAATTTTGAAAACTTGTTCTGTAGTATGTTTCATCAATTAACCAAAGCTACCAGAATTTATTTAAAAAGAACAGAGTATACATAAGCGAAAAAAAAAAGGATTTCAAGAAATTTAGGGCTGGAACGACTTTCCTTTTTTGTGTGGAAAATTATAAATAAAACTAGAACTTGTAAAACTTGGGATGACCCATGCCCTTTATGCCTACATGAAAAACTACACATTATCAAGTTTCTAAATAATGAAAATTTATTAAACAATAAACATGACTTAACGGTTTTTTTGCCGACATTATCAAATTTTCGCATTGAATAATTAGCATAAATAAAAAATAAACAAACAATTAAATAATTAATACAAATTTTAAACTCCATAGTCTAAATGAACAGTTTTAAAGCCCTACCCAATAATTAAAAAAAAAACCCTTATGAAGTCGTCAAAAACAACAAATGGTAGGTAATTATGACAGTTTTTTTTATATACACGAAACACTTTCAGTAAAAATTAAAAAAAAAAAAAAAATAAATGTCCATAGTCACCAGACTAGACGATGTCATCTTCTGCTTTAAATTTAGACACCCCTACCTTACCCTGACTTGATTTCTTTGAATGCAATTGAGATATTGATACAAATTATTTACCACTTACGCCCCCTTTTTTTAAAAATAATTGCTCT
Source organism: Acanthosepion pharaonis (assembly GCA_903632075.3). NCBI lineage: Eukaryota > Metazoa > Mollusca > Cephalopoda > Sepiida > Sepiidae > Acanthosepion > Acanthosepion pharaonis. The sequence continues at coordinate 4,664,928 of CAHIKZ030005608.1, forward strand.
AGCCGTTACCATAGTAATTTTAATTTTAATAATGAATATGCTTATAAAAACTCGTAAATTTCAAGAATTAGTTATTCCCAAAAATTTCGCTTGAAGATGGAACAGAGCTTGGTACTTTAATTCATTTTAATTCAAATAATTATATTGAAGTTTTCGGCTCTTATTTTGAAACATGAGAACTCTTATGTGGCGATGGAATCATATTTTTAAATAAATAATTATATTTATGCTCTACTTTTGTATCGAGCACTATTTTGTAAAAATAATAACAAAAATACTAAAGAACTTTGGATTATTTACCTAACAACTTCTTTCCTGTTTTCCATATATTTTACACATACACACACACACACGCACACAAACAAACCCCCACACACACACACACACACACACACACACACATATATATATATATATATATATATATATATATATATATATATATATATATATATATATATGTATACATATATATATTATAAATTAATTGATTTAAAATATGATTTCTTCGCTAGACATTAATAACCATGTTTCAAAAACTGAAACTAAATCTTCAAATTTAATTATATAATTAAATTAAAAGCATTAGTTCCGTTTCATTTTCAAGCGATTTTTTGGGAAAAACAGAATTAATGCTTTTAATGCTACATAATTGAGGTGGCTTCGCTTTCATTATATAATAAGTGAAAAATTTTTTTTTTCTAAAAAATAATTTAAGAAAATGACGTGAGCATTTTTTTTTATATAATTTTAAGTATCTATCAGGGATCAGTTCGACTTTCCAACCACCTGAAGAAAGCCATAGCGTACAACGGCCGAAACGTTGTGATAAACATGGCAACACAAATGAGGACAATAGACCAGATAATTTAAATAGTGTAATTTTTAAGTGCTCAGTAATCTTTCAGATTTAGGAAATCTAATGTTTTATTGAATTTTATTAATTTTGGCTTTAAGTTTACTATAACTATTGGTCTTATTTTCAAAAAAATATTCAAAATTATTTAAATATATTGCTGTTTGATGAATTGTAATAAACTCTTCTATTTAGGATTAGGAAATATAGTTTTCACTTAATAATATCATCTAAAATGCTGAAATTATTGCATAATTTTAAACGATTTAAAACTTAATAATATTTTTCTAATTTATTTTTTTAAATGAAAAATTTCTTGTAAAAATCATCGTTTGCAACTATTACGATTATCTATAAAATAATTAACTAACGACCAGCAAGCAACAGAAGAAGATTCTGGAGCATAAAAATGAAATCTTGCAGAATTTGATACGTATAGAACATATTGAATGCAATATAAACAGGAACAAAGAACGTGTATCATAAGTCATGAATAGTTATTTAGAGCAACAGAAAATAAGAAGTTTTTGAGAGCTCATATCGTCGACTCATTAACGAGTCTTGCATGATAAACAGTAAACTGATTCTATCAACAACTGTTCTCGATGGGAAGCATACAAAATTGTTCAGTTACTAAAAATAAAACAAATATTTACTGAGGGCAACAAAAAATATGAAGTGGTGTGTGGCCATAGTTGGCTACGCTCTGAAAATGTATGATATATGTTACAAGGAAGGAAAATAGATCAACAACTGTACACGATGGAAACGTACAGAAGATGTTCAATTACAAAAAAAAAAGATATAAATATTTAATAAGAGCATCAGAGTCCAGCGGGCACTGTCGAGCCGTTGTCGCACACGTCTTAATAGACTATGGCATATTACAAAACGAATTAAAGTACACTAGGCATAGTACTCAAAAGGTAACACACGTTGTTCAATAACTAATAAAACTATGCATATAAATACTATGATTCCTGGAACATGCGAGAATTGTTCAATGGGAGAGATAAGGTGTTTCTGGTTTATAAATTATGATGTTGTTATAGAGTCATTTCACAGTGGAGGCTTGTATTTATACTAAGTCGCTCCTAAAATAGGTTCGACGTACAAAACGTTAGGAGCTTCATATAATAGGTATGACGCAGAGTAATCTAGTTGTGGTGGTTGATACTTTAGTAGTCGACTAACTGTCGTCCGGCATCGACTCACTGACCGTCGATATTCAGTCACCCTACCAGGAGGGCGTCATGTGGCCCAAGGCCGGTTTCAACGTGGGATCTTCGAGCCCGTGGGCTCGGCCAAAAATATGCCCATTGAACCCGTATAAACGGGTTCAGGGGCGGTTTACCTCCCCGAAAGAGAATCCGCCCTTCCGCGTAGCCTCCTTCGGGTTCCTCCCCGCCCAAAGGCAGAGAGTTCAACCGATCAGCCAGTCGACTGACTGACCGTCTCACTGAGCGACTCTTACTACTCCTACTTATTATAGGTGGGAGAGTCTATTGAATAGGCGTGTTCCGCTATAATAGATGTTTTGCAACTCACAATTTCGGAAACTATAACTATTAAAATATTAACTTTGACAACATTAATATTGACAATGCATCAAATTGCTACAAAACGAAATCATTAAATCGGGTCGTGTTTTAAATAAATACGTCATATCAAGACTTTCACGTGGATCTCCTGCCTGGCGCCAAATCATTCTGAAATGTCTAAAATGTCAACTGTATACAACGGAATTCTCTGATACATGATTAAAAATAGCTTTGAATGAATGAAACATCATGCACTGGTGCTATAGAATCACAAACTGCACCAAATAACAGAAACCACATCAATGAATGATTTATAGATTTTAGTACGATGGTTGGCGTATTTATTTATATTTAATAAATCATGAACAACGGCTCTCCACTACATCCTGCCGTCTCATATTCTTGGACATTAGAAGCAGTAAAATAATTAGAATGTTCATATATAACTCGAAGAGAAAATAATGATATAATCAAGATGTTGACACACTATTTAAAACAAATGTTAGAAAGGAAGCCTACATCAACAGTGTAAAGTGCAATAACGTTTAGTAGACATGAGAAATCTATTTTCTTGAAATAAGATTTTAAGAGAAAGATTATATGAATATTAACCAACACTGGATGTTTAGTCAATGATTGTCGAATGATTCCTTAAATAGAAATGGTTAATATTACCATTAATTTAGAGTTTATGCGATCACCGGTCAAATAGTTTTAAGAATGTTTTCTAATATTTATATTTGCCCTGGAGTTTGCATACAAATATGTATGTATGACCATATTCAACATGTATACATATACGTATTATGCTTAGATATAAGTCTATGTACATAGATGATCGATATTCGCATGTCTATGTTAAGGTGCGATATGATCACAAGAGATATTCAACACTGCAGTTTCATCACAATTTTGCACCTAGTTATAAAATACCCAGCGAGAAATAAATGGGTTTCCAGTTACTCTGACGCAATATGAAAATGGAAAATAAAATGTATTTGGGAGTTACGATGTTTATGATCAGCTCCCAAGCGTTTAACAATCGTAACAGAAGATTCTAAGTAATACAGGAGGCGGGAAACATTTTCCTCAAGAGGGGTTGGGAGTTTATAGCCAGCAACTCCGAGGCGAAATGTACGCTAACACTTCTGGGAAATAAGAATGGGCCGCAATCTATTGTAATCTAAAACCTCTATATCTGGGGCTGAAGAAAAGAGCACTCACGAATGGATCATTTAAAAGATAGGAAACGGTGATATTCAATCTATAAAAACTAATGTTTCCTTCTCGCAGAATGATTGAATTGGCGAATGGGAGGTGAAAGAAACCAGAACTATAAAATGGTTGGTGTTGATTCAAATTATAGAAATAACTGATATTTTTTATTAGTCTTCGCAAAATAATTCCTGAAATAAGTCTTTAAATATATATATATATATATATATATATATATATATATATATATATATATATATATATATATATATATATATATGGATGTACGTATGTATGAAGGAATATAGTTTTAGGTATGCTATATTATTTATGGAATATAATAGTCAATAGCAGGGATATATATATATATATATATATATATATATATATATATATATATATATATATATATATATATATATGTAGTGTCGTACTTTGTTGCAAAAAGTGTTCGGAATCACTCTATGCAAAGCAGTAATGCCACGAAAACACAAGGGATTACAACCTGTGGAAGAATAGGAAACAGAAACATAAATGATGACTAAAAAGAGAAGATAGTAATCAGTTGGACTGTAGTTGGCGTTTGGCAGTGCATTTAAATTTTTGCAGATTAAATTTGGCTGGAAAGCGTGGAGACGGAATAAGCGATAATTTTGAGAGAAGAAAATGTTAGCATAGAATTCTGGAGGTATTAATATCTGACAAATAGACGACACGGAGAAGAATTTCCAAACAACATGCTCATTTGCTTTCTCGTAATTGCAACAACAGAACTTGCATTATCATTTAATAAAATAGCCGTCTGACGTTTTTGTTTAATAGTATCATATCACGTTGAAAAGCTGATTCCCGGAACATCGAACCGAATCAGTACATAGATGGGTGAACGCTTCGGGATACCAGGTGCTGTCAGCTTGGATATACTTTGGCTGTAATAGAAAATCTGGGAGTTAGAAATCTGGGAGTTAGAAATCTGGGAGTTAGAAATCTGAGAGCCGAATTCCAATTCCTGTCAGGTCCTTTATAACAACTTAGGCTCCAATAACTTTGAGAGACGTATCAATCCACATGTTCTCTCCACAGCTATGGGTTAATCAGCAGAACTTATGTTAGCAAATAATTATTATCTGCAAAAAGATCTTACATTTAATAATCATGAAATGTCATTCAAAATTAAACTGATTACCAAACACATGATTATCTAAAGATGTATGGATTCAAAAAGAAAAAAATATATATACATACAAAACAATAATCAAATGGTAAATGATAAAAAGTACTTCCACATAATATTAAAAATAGAACATGTAAATTATGACTAGAAGAATAGTTAGATATAATATATTTTAACAATAAAATCAAATTATTAAGCAATGAATTAATAGGTAAATGTAGACATATATATATATATATGTCTATGTGTGTATGTAATGTAAACACCAACATAATATAGTTTTTACGCATTTTAACAACAATTTAACTCTAATTTTGATATATATAGATAGATGTTAGAATCATATATATATATATATATATATATATATATGCACGTTTATATCATATAGATATATGCACACACACACACACACACATATATATATATATATATATATATATATATATATATATAAACATATATATATTTACATACAAGAATAATCACACATAGAATTAATCAGAAGTATCAATGCGATTATTGACGACATCCATCGTTAGAAAACATAATATATGCATTAAAATCCTGTTCATCCATAGTGCGAGTTTTGATCCTTGGCGAAAAACTTGTTGTCTGTAGTTTTTCAGTTTATTTGATGTTAAAATGCTAGTACTTACGGACAGTCTTCCATCCATCATCAGGCATGTGACATAAAACCTGAATACACTTGTAAAAATAGAATACGTGGATTTAACCCATCACAAGAAATATTTAAATAAAATTCTCACTTAAAAATTTTGAAAAACTTAGCGTTGCGTCTTTGCACGTTCCGATATCTTACAACCGTCAATAATAGCAGATATTCAAAAAACATCTTTCGGTCGAAATACAGGTTTATCGTCTCACGTTTTTGATTTTATAGGGAAAAAAAAACACATGCCTGATGATGGATGGAAGACTGTCCGTAAGTACTAACATCAAATAAACTGAAAAACTACAGACAACAAGTTTTTCGCCAAGGATCAAAACTCGCACTATGGATGAACAGGATTTTAATGCATATATTATGTTTTCTAACGATGGATGTCGTCAGTAATCGCATTGATACTTCTGATTAATTCTATGTGTGATTATTCTTTTGTATATATATATATATATATATATATATATATATATATATATATATATATATATATATATATGTCTATGTGTGTATGGGATTATATATATAACGATTAGAATCATATAACTAAAATTAAATTTAAATAATACAAAAGTAACTAAATATTAATAATTTATCTTTTTATCTGAGAATATATATAGCATAATGAAAAGCCACGTATACTTTCTTAATATGTATATATAGAAAAAGTTTCAAATAAAAAAATAATAATGTTTTATTTTATGAAAGTATTTATTTATTTATATATATATATATATTTGATATTTCAAATTGTCCTCCATTTTTCATCAGAAATAAATGTTTGTTACAAATAAATAAAGCGAGGGACGCTAATTTAATTTATTTGTAACAAACAGTTATTTCTGATGAAAGATTGAGGACAATTTGAAATATCAAATATATATATATAAATAAATAAATACTTTCATAAAATAAAACATTATTATTTTTAATTTGAAACTTTTTTTCATATATATATATATATATATATATATAAACAGAAAAGTAATAATTATGAAAGATGCAAAAATTATTTAATAATTTTAAAAAAATACAAAGCAAAATTACACAGTGAAAATATGAACTGTTATATTGGAACATGCAAATTACCGCGGTAAAAATGGATATTTGTTTCGACGTATAAATACGCCTCATCAGGTGCTTAACGGTGGTGGTCATTACCACCATCGTTAACCACATGATTAACAGTTTATAATAAATATTTATTGCTCTACTCATTTATTGGGTATTTTTTCATATTAATGTTATAAACGTTTGAATTTATATTATTTTAGTATTCTTTTACATTTGGATATATATGTATACACACACACACACATAGGTATATTAACATGGAGGAATGCCAACCACCTACGCTAACATGGTCCCATCTATAAGGTTTTGTCAGGCAGTAAATTCTCTCCTCAGGTTCACATAAGCATTTAAGAAGGATTAATCGTCACAACTAATAACACATTTACTACCTCCTCATCTATAAGATAACCAACAAAGACTCTTGCACTCATAACTATAAGAGTCAATCTCTTAATTACTACACAATAGCGCTTACACGGAATTTATTTAACAGAGCACAATTTAATGCCTCCACAAATACAGATTTTCTACACTGAACTAAAAAAAATATTAAGCAAACTCTCATTAATAATGACTTGCCAAACCACATTGGAGTTGAACAAAAAAAGAGAAATCAACACACGTCAAATAGAACATAGTACTTCCCCACCAAAAATTGTAAATATATCAAACTCTAATCTAATCTACTGTAATCAAATACAAGCTAACTATTAACAGGATGAAAAATGATGAAAACCTCATTAGTTCTAATAGATTTCACAAAGACCTCAAAATACAATTAATCATATATTATACAAAGTAAAATAACAGCCAATTTACTTATTTACAATAACTCATTCTCACCAGCTGATGTGTTATATACAACGAACATTATATATTAAATTCAAATGTCCCTTGGTAAAATGGAACTCCGGCATAAATTAAATCCATGTGCTAGACATATGAGAACAACATTAGGAAGAAGCTTTAATCTACATATGTCTGACCATTCGTCCATTGCGAAACATTTGGGCTAGCATTCCTATCCACAGTATAGAAAATATTGATTGATAAAACAACTATCATACACCGAGAAAATAACAAATTAAAACTACAGATCCTCGAAGTAAAGCTGATACTGAATAGAATCAGCTATGAATACTGTAGTAATGTTCCGAAATGCCTATAAAAATAAAAAAAACACGTTTTATGCTTTAATGCACGCTTGACCATGACATTCAAACATAAAAGCAAAATTCCATAATCAATAACTATTCACGTTTTAATGAATAGTAAAGCAAAACTCTTAGCTATAGCATTTAAACGCAAAAGATCAAAATCAGTTATTGCCTTACCAGTTGCGCACCTGATAATGATCTCAGGAAGAGATTGAAAGTGATTGGTTAATAAAAGTGATCCTCACTGTTGTAGTGCATCTCTTTATCCATTTAATTATAACATTCGGAAAAATACACGTGGATATAAAAAAAGACTATGATCAAAATAAACAAATAAGCAGAAATAACGTTTATAACTTATTCAGCCAGACACGCCTGAAAGAAAATTTGCTGCCTAAACACACACACACACACACACACACACACACACACACACACACACATAAAAAATAATATCCATTTGTTTAACTCACGTTTACGGAACTAAGCGTGAATGTGCATTAAATGCTAATAATGTTGAGTGGAGCATATTTTCTTTCTGAATGCCGTGCTGGCTGGTAGGAGAAATAATAAATAATACAGAGTTTCTGCTCAAATACGATATCCACTAAAAATAACGTCTGAAATAATAAAAATGTCGGATTAAAATAAAACCTCTTATTTCTCTCTCTCTCTCTCTCTCTCTCTCTCTCTCTCTCTCTATATATATATATATATATATATATATATATATATATATATATATATATATGGACTTGATTTTGTCCAAGAACTTTCCTCTACTTCGACCAGCACGTATTACTCACTTTTTCCTCTTCCTCCTCTCTCCCTTTTTAAATAGGCAGACCGGGATGGCGGTATCTCCTCAATTTCCACCTCTTGTTCCTGCTCCAGTTGCGGGTCCTTTTGCTGCATCTCCTGTACCTTTTCCTGTTGCTGATGGGACTTCTGCTCCAGTTGGGGCTTCTGTCCGTCCTTTTCCTGCTGCTGATTCTGGTTGCCGGTTGTCTGTTCAGGTTGTGATTCCGGCCTCTTTGCAGGGCATGTTTTGGATAGATGACCGGAGGCCCCACAGGTCCAAAAGAGAGGTCGCCGACCTTCAGCCACCATGTAGATGGGACGTCCTTCACACATAAATACATTTGGTATCATTACAAAATTTTTCCGGGAAACCATCACCATCATTTCCACTTCCTCGGTAGTTATACCACCCTTACGTTTGACAGCCGAGACACTGGCAACCTCGTCAGGTTTTGAAAAGTAAAAACCCAAGAGTTCAAGCGAAATATACAGGGACACTCCATGCAGTATAGCTCTCGTCTTTCTGGTTCCAAGGTACTCCGTTTGGAGCCTCAGTGACCTTGTTGTCATAATGCTACTCGCCAGTGATATTGCTGCGTCCTTTGATTACAGCAGGAAATTCTACATAGCTCTACTTCTTCTGGTCAAGACTTTGACCCCAATGTTCAGGCACTTAATTGCTTCCCCATGATCTCTCTGTTGACGCCGATCAATTTGCGTTTGTTGGCGTCCGTAGTGAACAGGGAGATAGTTTTGGTGTTTACCGGGTCCAGCAGAGATGGCACCTGTAACAATTCACTTTCTCTCACAAAATTTTCAAATTTCTCCGTGAGACTTTTAAAATATCCGGGTCCTTTTGGGGCTGGTTTATCACCTGCCGACAACGAAGAAGTTGCTGGCGTGGATGTCATCTTTTAAAGCTGGGATTGCTCTATAGTTTTACCGTTCCCACAACACCGTTAAACAAACAACACAAAAACAAAAATACGAGCAAAAATTTACGTAACACACCAAAACAAAATACAACAATAAAAGTAATCGTTGACCAAATCTAACACTTACTTCGAACTGACGAATTACTGCAAAGAAGTCAATCATCCAATGGCAAAACTATTCACATTACACACACACAGATAGACACACACACACACACACACACACACACACACACACACACACACACACACACACACACACACACACACACAAAAGCCTTCGTAACACCGCGACATTGAAATGAAAAATTCAGGTATGGCTAGGAGTCTGACCGTTCTTATTGGTATACGACTGTCAACGTTAGCTAATGAAATAAAGGCTTTTCACACTCCACCTCCTATATCCTGTTACACCATCTGGTTTCTATTCGGGCTACGTCCCCGAAATTCATAATGAGGTAAGCTGATCTTATTCTTGCATAGTTTAATCGAACGTTTTTTTTCTTTTGTTTTAAATACTAATCCCATAACAATGCTACTTCCTTAACTAAGCCTTACCATTAATAAATGATGCTGGACTATGGATAAATGATGGATTATTCCTTTAAAAATTACTTTCACTGACTAAACATTACTTACCACTTACTTATAGTAGTGTTTCTAAAAACCACAAAAATTAATTATTATTACGATTATATAAATATTTATGTCTATATTTACCTTATACTCTTAATCAAACAAAATTCCACAAAAATATCCTATATTAGTAATATTCTTTAATTTTTTGTTTATTGATATTATATTCAGATTATATCTAATCCCTAGTTTATTTTGTTGAGAAATTAAAACGCTTAAGTTACTATCAAACTTTAACGGAAAAATATAAAATAAAAAATATATAAATCTGTGTTTTTCCAAATTAGCCGCTATATGCCCACATACATTAATTCTCTTAGTTCCCCTTTCCATCTCTTAATTCTCACAACATTACTTCTCTCTTTTTCTCTTTATGTCGTTTCCGATGAGATGACCTATTAAATAGGTCAATGTCTAGTCCTTACCAAACTTTCTCACTATTAATTATTGTAATAAAAATAAATTTGATACCATTCCTATCTCTCCCTTCCCTCTCTAATTTCGACCATGTCTGTCACACTCTATCTCATCACTTTCTATATCAGCTTACATCAAGTTAATACTACCCCTCAAAAATGTAAAAATATATGTAAATTTAAATTCATTTTTCACCCTTGGAGGTATGGTCTGATGAGCCATGTTATTTTAAGATAAAGCATTCTTATATATAGGAAAACGAAATAGAAAAATAATCTGTCTATTATATATTTTAAATTAAAAATGTCTCTTGAAGAAGATCAGAAGAAAGGATCTGGTGGAATGTGTTGCCGACCAATGGAGTTTGCGTGCTCTTTTCTACCAACTCCATTTTTAATTCGAGGAATCCTGGTATGGAAAAAAAAAAAACTATTCAAAGAGAACAGCGCCAGTCAGCAAATTTGCAAAGGAAAGTTATGTTAACGATTAAAAATCTACCAATTTCACTTGCTCCAATGTTATGTTACGAAGTTACTCTTTAATCCCTTAATTAAATAAAAAGGCATAAACTTGTTCAGATCAGAAAAATAGCTATGAATGCATATATACTTTGTTTAGTGTCTACTAAATTTATTGAGAAAGAATAGTCACTAGCGAAGTTTGATCGTTTACATAGTGTGAATAGAGGGATCGACAAGATAAACGAGGCTGAGCTGAAAATTGCAATGAGGCAGGAAATTGGCCACATTTGAAGCGTTAAACTATCAGCCAGAAAGCATGCTGATTTATCTGATGACATTGATTATACCTAACTTTACGTTAATGTATCTGTTACCATTGAAATTAGGGTCCTTTTTCATTATCACATTTTAAATGAATCGGCTCATTTTAAATCTAAGATAACGATGTTAATCCATTCTATAAATCCAGCACATTTCACTTTTTTGTTTATATATATATATATATATATATATATATATATATATATATATATATATATATATATATATATATATATGTGTGTGTGGGGGGGGGTGAAAAATATATAGAAAATAGGAAAGAACTCGTTAGGTAAATAATCCAAAGTTCTTTAGTAATTTTGTTATTATTTTTAAAAAATAGTTACTCGATACAGAATTAGAGCATGAATATAATTATTTATTTAAAAATATTTATTTAAAATATATAATTATTTATTTAAAAATAACGCTACATAAGCGTGTTGAAATCATATTTTTAGATAAATAATTATATATATATATATAGAGAGAGAGAGAGAGAGAGAGAGAGAGAAGAAGAAGAAGAAGAAGAAGAAGAAGAAGAAGAAGAAGAAGAAGAAGAAGAAGAAGAAGAAGATGATGAGGGAGAGAGGAGGAAAATTTGAAATACACACGAGGAAATAATATTGTTATTTTTTTATAAAATTTATAATCTTATATGTCAGATATCCTTTTAGAAAATATCACATATGTTAACGTGTGTTTGATAATCTGTCTTTATTAAGTATGTACAAAATGTCTCAGAGATCGAAAGTTTTAATTAGCGAATTGATAATTCGTACATAATTTTTTTAATCGTTAACATAACTTTCCTTTACTTTCCCTGAACTTAACAATAATTTCAGTAACATCCTTAGGAAAAGACAACTGTCTTAGTTGTAACAAAGTTGTTAATGTATTTTCTGAGAACAAAAGCATCAATATTAATCAGAACGCTACATTGATCAAAACAAATTATAATCCGATGCCACCATGTCTGCTGAATACAGCCTATTAAAAAATAACTTCCAATCGCAAATCCATTGTACAATTTGCTTGGGAAACGTCACGTGTTGACTCGTGTTGGCATGCAGCAATGTGAATTTGTTTTCTCTTATATAAGCGAGATTAACTTTAATTGTGGTGCTCATACTTCTAAGATGTCAAATGAAACGCTATAGATAAACTATATCACTAGGTTTCAAGAAATTGTAATTTTCTCTCTGTTTCATATCCTACCAAATGCATAGCATGGATTTTAAGAAAAATGTAAAGTTTAGTCACTTGCAATGACATACTTCTCGAAAATTATCTTGTCATGTCTGGCATGAATTGAAATGAAGCTTATGATTTGCTGTAATATTGAATGGCTGTGGTAATTTATGAGAAACATATTTTGCCCGATTTTTTAATTCACATCAGTCTTGGAAATGTTTTAAAACTGCTGAGTGACTGACACTACATTTTGGCCAGTTCTAACCTTAACTAAAATTTGCCATCGTTTCAAATATTTTGCAACTCATTATTTCCATACTGCTGTTTACCACTACAATATAATCTCTACTCGATATGAGACCTACCTTTTTAAATTCATGGACTATTCACCTCATGTACAGTCTAATGATTTTCCTGTCCACCACTGAATATACTTTAATGTCTAACATTGATATAAAAAAATCTTGCGACAATTCTGACATTATAATTATCTTCGATAATTTTCTATAGGATCATGTATCTGGTTACAATCTTTTACAATTTTTTAATACTATTCATCTCGAGCATGACAATAAAGCGTGAAAAATGTGAAAAAAGAAATCATTATTGAAGAGAGAAGACAAGAAATGACTATTTACGGAATTTCTTTTCAGACTATTCTCTTCATTTTTGTTGTTTTTGTCACGTTTCGGCCGCTAAGTCCTCCAGCCTTCCTCATGTGTACATTGATCTCGGTAACTTACATGGAATTCTGAACTGAACCGTTTATTTAATCTACAGGGGTTGACTCTTCTTGTTCGACTGCTCATATTTAGGGATGTTTCATCTAGGACTTACTTTATTTAGTACTATTCAGTTATTGCTCGCCCGTTTCCAATGAGTGCAAGTACAGACTGATCGACACAAGGATTGAATTCATAATCAGCATATCATCAAATTAAAAAAAAAAACAACGCTTTTAACCTCTAAGCCCAGTGAAAACTGGCAAGTAATAAATGAACAGTAGTAAATAAAAGTAAGAACTAGACGATATACACTGCGTGCCAAATTATTATCGAGATAACTTTTTTCTAATATTTCAAAAACTGTCCAATCAATTCACACAAAATTTTCACACAATGTTGGTTAGACTGACCTGCGCAATCACTGAAATTTTCGTACTGATCTGCGCAATGTAAACAAACTGGCGTCATATTTGTTTTACGCACGGTGATTTGAGCTTGCCAAATTATTAGAAAAGTGTAAGAATGTAGTGAAAAGATGGGCCATAAAAGCAGTTTAAGTGATGCTGAAAAGAAAACTATCACCTCAGAACCCTCAAAAGGTAAATCTACCGTAGAAAATTACGAAAATTTCAGTGATTACGCAAGTCAGTGTTGCCAACATTGTGTGAAAACTTTGTGTGAATTGATTGGAGAGTTTTTGAAATATTAGAAAAAAAGTTTCGATGATAATTTGGCACGCAGTGTATTTAGACATGATCAGTGGAACGAGAATAGCCTGACCACCCCTATAGTTTACATAAAATATTAGTTCAGAATTGCCTGTAAGTTACCTATATCGATATACACCTGAGGAAGGCTACAGGATGCAATAGCCGAAACTTTGTGATAACAGCAACCACACTGTGGAGAATAGTCCGAATATAAACAATATAAATAATCATGATTCATCATCATAGTAATTCAGACAAAAAATAACAATTGACATTGAATTTGAATTTTTGAATATCCCAGTTGAGTGAAAACGAGGCTGGAAGAGATTTCCACAAGCGAGAAGTGCCAGAGAAAAAAATTGTTAGCATAGAAGATGCGGTTAAACTGTAAGATAATGAGATCTTGCCGCCAATATTGCAATATACAATAAAGACTAGTTGCCAAATAAGAAAGTTCATTTTAATAATTACAATGAAAACTTTTTTATAGAAAACAGAAGATATGTTAAGGTAGTTGGAAATAGAATGAAGCCGAGGTAGCAATTACATAGCAGATTTTCTTTATTATTTTCTCTTTTATATCGAAACCACTATCATTACTGTCTATATTGTCGCACAGAATAACAAGAGACGATGAAAGTTCAGCTTCCTGAATTTAGTGACATATTGATATTAAGTTTAATCTCATTGGTTGCGTAGTACAGTGTTGTGTATGATACACCTAATTTACATAAGTGGAGTACCGACCATATAAATATGGGTTGGTACCGGAAGACGACGGAAGATTAAGAGATCGAATCCAGAGACTCTGCCCGACTGCGACTTAGTCAACCCATTCTGCAGGAACAATCTTCCCAAGAATATACCAAAACTACCTGTAAATATTGTGTATTTTTTTTTCATTGTTTCAATACATTTTGTTACGTACATTTTGTGTTGTATTATTATTATTCCATGCTTATTCAAGCTTCAACATACAGGATTCCGTTTGCTCCCAGTTGTTACTTTTGTCCTGATGCAACTGTCTGCATAATAATAATAAGATTCAGGCAATAAACAAAAATACAAAGAAGCATAGGTTAAGGATATGTCTTTTCACTGAAGATATTCAGTGAGGCAACCCTGAAAGAAGTCGGCATGCTACCAGCTACAAAAGATACACAGTATTGCATTGATGGCATATGCTGAAAGGAAAAGCGGGAATATCTACATAAGGCAGTCAAGGGAAGCGATAGGAATGTACTAAACATCAACTGTAAGTTGACAGAATTTATGGTTGTCAGCAGGAACAGGCCAAGATGAAACCTATGTATCCGGGGCACAAAAATCAACAAAGTGTGAAAATTTAATATCAAAGGAAGATTTCTTCAACAGTTGATCGAAATATAGGGCCGGTGGAGTAATGGATAGCGGCTTGGATTGAGGAATTGGAGAGCAGAGTTCAAATTCCAGTCGAATCCATTACATTCACTTACGTGCTAATACCCTTGTGAAAGGTGTGAATCCTCCAGCTATGGGTAAATAGCAGGACAGACTGGGTTCTATAGCCTTGGATGGCAACTGGTCTAGGAGAAGGAAAACTCTGAATTCAAAACCTGCTCTTAGAGGAGGGTGAATGGAGTCTCTCTGAGCCTTGGTTGGCAATCCATTTAGTGATGGTGTCACGATAAAAACACCCTTGATAGCCCTAGCGAAGCATCAAGAATTCAGCTATTTGACAAGATTATGAACTACACCAATCAAAGTATTGGTGAGTTCAATCTCATCTGAGGCCGCAAGATAGGGCCGATATCCGAAGACACATTGTAATAACAACAGAAACAATCCAAAACCAAAGCAAACTAGTAACACACGGGAAAATCTCATGAGAAACAAAGAATTATGTACTGAACTCTTAAGCAATATCAGAACTTCTATATGACAGTGTATTCCGGAAGAAGAGACTTGAGTCAACAAAGCTGTGCTTCTAAAGAGGGATGCTAAGAATAAAATATGTTGAACATGCGAATAACGAGGAAGTTTTAAGAATATTTGAAACAAGAGGTGGCTTATGTTCAGAATTAAAAATAGAAAGTTAAAGTTTCTAGGACATATACTGCAGCTTGGAAAATTTGACACTCATATGGCATATTGAAGGCAAAGTGCACAGTGAGAAAGAGAGAGTAACCAACCTAAAAAAACTGTGTAAATAGGGGCAAAACAGATAGTGAAAAGATGAAAGTAAACGAAATTAGGGAGAACCGTGATCAGCCACGTCCTGAATGGAAACTGCATAAAGAAGAAGATATGACCAGTTTAACGAGAACAATCTATATTATATTCAATTCGGGAATCGGTGAAATTTATACGAGACGACTGACACCTAAAGACACCACGCAATCACCGCTTCCGGAACTTTCTGATATTAATAACAAACACAAACTGTAATTAAGTATATATATATATATATATATATATATATATATATATATATATATATGTGTGTGTGTGTGTGTGTGTGTGTGTGTGTGTGTGTGTGTGTGTGTGTGTGTGTGTGTGTAGACCCCCCATAACCAAATATATATTCTGAACCTACATTACCCAAGGTACGTGGATAAGTGTATCTCATTTTGATCAAAGGGGATCCCTAGGCGGGGGGCACAAATCCTCCACTGATTTTTTTCCCCTTTGATATAAATTAAACTTAAATTTGAACAAGTGGATGATTCATATCTAAAATATAGAAGGAGAAATCCAGAAGACAGAGGTCACATGACAAGATCATTTTGATCAAAAGAGATCGCCGAGGGAACAACTGAAAATCTTTTTCAACTTTGATATAAATTATGTTTAAATCTGCACAATGGAATGGCTCCTACGTGGCTTGGATGAAGATATTTCATTTTGATCAAAGGGGGGTAACCAAGGAGCCCAAACCTCCCACTGGTGTTTTTCTCTTTAAATTAAATTTAAATTTGAACAAGAGAATAACTTTTATCCAAATATAGGAGAACGCCAGAACATGGTGTTCACATCGGCAAGATCAAATTGCGATTGTCTTAGACGTTAAGTAAGAAATCACCAATCAGTCGGTAGGGCCGTACAATACATATTTGTTACGATAATTCAATTGTCATATCAATGTTGAAATCTGCTCATCAATTCATACAATCAACTATTGCATCATATACATATCAAAGGGGTCACCTTAAGCAATTTTCCACACACATGCACCCACTGAACTATTTTACCCTTTGATTTACATTAAGTTTAAATTTGAACAAAGGACTGACTCATATCATTTACCATTATTACTGAACAATAATAATGTTCCTTGATATTGTCTTCTATTGCTGAACAATGATATCGATCTTCACTAAGAGGCCTACATTTGTGGCCTTCTTCCTAACAAAGTTGAACGTAAATATTCTATCGTTTATCATATACTGAATTATCGCACAACAAAATGACACATCTATTGACCTCATATGGCCTTTCTTGATCGACGCAGCGCAATAAAAACGTTACCAGGAAAAGAAAAAGACCTTCTGGAGATTTATTACTCTGTTACTTTAATATTTCTGTTCTTATGTTTCTTTTTCTCTCTTTTTTCTCACACACACACTCAAGCAGCCATTTTTTTGTGATCGTGTTATTTCTCACTTCATTTGGCAAATCTTCTAATATATCAATATTTTGGTTTACCTACAATATTAACATCAATGAGACAAAGCATTTCTCGGCAAATTCTTTTATATCTCTCTTCCATTGTTTTTATTTCAACCAATCGCTTTTTGTTAGGGTTTATTTTCCGATTTTTCTATTTCTTTATTTCTTCTGATTGGTTTTAATTTTTCTCAGAATTTTTAAATTATTTCTTTACTGCCTTTTTTCTTTGACTTGGTGTGTTATACATTCATGGTTCAGTACTTTTTAAACTATATAACAGACAAAAGAACGCATTCACAAACACGCAATGATATATAAATATATACGTACTTACAACATTTTTCTCCTAAAAGTGAGGTAAAAGACGTGCTTTTCCGTAAATATATTTCTCTATATTTCTGAGATGTGTTAGTGTAACTATTTACATTGGACAGATTGTTGTCCTCATATTTACTGTTATATTCAAGATGTTTCGATCGTTACGCTCCGGCCTTCTTCAGGTGACATACGGTGCAATTTCGAACCGATCCGTTTATATAGTCCTCGGATGTACATCGTTCTAATTCCACGTACCATGCATCGTTTTTGATATCTCAGTTTTATTTAATTCCCTTTAGTAACTCAACTTATTAGTTGTTATTAGTTGTGCAAAGAATTTTATAGATAAAGGTAGGGCATTGAAATTTTCAAATCAAATTTCAGTTTTGTGAAATTTCTCAATTTGATCCATGTGTGCGCATGTTTATATATATATATATATATATATATTGTTTTATTTGCGCGGTACTTATTGCAGAGTGCTCATTATCATTGATAGAGCTAACATAAACAAAGCATATATATATGTATATTCAAGGCCGGTAGTCGAACATATCAGTATACACTAAAAATAAACTTATATATACAGCCACGGTCATAGATTGGAAAAAAGTTCTTCGAGACCGATTCTCTCTAAAGCAGGCTGGATCTAATGCCGGTTACTTCTGTCCAACGGGATGCAGATTTTTCTTTTATATCGTTTCTCGGCTGGTAGCTTAAAATAAGTAAATATACTGTTTTATAAATAAAAAACGCCGTCTAATCAAATATGATCATCTATTAAAAATAGCTTTTAAATTGATGAAAATATAACTGATTAATAAAAATAAAAATCCATTACTTCTTTAAGAATTGCTTTGTATACACTTGAATACGAAAGTGAGAACACATGTCGCGAATGATTTCGCTTAAAGTCACTATTCAGGATTGCATGACCGACAAAATCATTAATAGCCGAACCGGCCTAAGGCACGTCGGAACACAAAGGCTCCTTCTGCCCGGAACGTCTACTCAAATATTAGTATCCACTAAAACTAAATATCCCGGATCTGAAGACCATATGCGAAGAAAAATGGAACAAAATACAAAGTAAAATTTGAAAATCATTAATTGATACAGACAAAAAGAGGTTGGTTGCTGTAGAATTGAATAAGGACTATTGTACAAAGTATTAAATAAAGATTATTTATTATTTTTGCATTGTACGAATACTTTTTTCATCCATTAAATGGATAAATTGCATTTATTACTATTATAACAATTTTTATACTGTTTTTGATGCATATTTTGTTGTTATGCATCTGTGTACAGTTAATTATTTGAAAATTATGTTTATTCATTAGTTGGAAATACAATAAATTAGAAATTTGTATGTGTACAAATATTTCAATCTCCCCACTGTATATATACAGATGGGAAAATGATATATACATCATTGCTACATGTTACATTTCAGCCTACGTTGTATAATTTTTTTTATGAATTTTAATAGATTTCTCAATTTTAATATTATTAATTATTAATACATTATATTTTCCTGCTGAGATGGAATCTTTTTGTGAATTTTACTAGATTTTACAATTTTTACAACCTACTATAATGTTGCTTGTCCCCACTTCGTTAGTTCGCACGAACATTACGCCTTGTCATTAATTCATTATTAACTATGCCGCATTGTTCGCGTGGAAAGAAAAAAAATACTTTACGTAGTTTTATTGAGAAAATTAAAGAAAAAATGAAAGTTAGAAGTGGAAGGAGCGTATCAGATTAAGATGATAAGGTCAGATACCACACTATGATCTCAGTTAAAAGCCAGATAATCTATGTCGAACCTGATAAAAACCACGGAATCCAACGACGGAGACTGAGTAAGGAAATCGCCAAGAATCCAGTTACCTTAAACAAAATAACATCGTTGTGTATTATTTTAAATTTTTTTATGAAGACAAATGTTCGTACGACTGGATTTGGTTTGTTTAACAGCATATCGATTATGATGGACAATTACTGCCAAAATATAATTTCCTTGAGAGACTTGGGACTGTTTTTTACTCTTAAAACCCATTGCTGGAAACGTTTACTAAAAATGTATTTTGATTCATTTATAGTATATTAATTTATTGTCTTTTGAGGGTCACTATCTCTTCATAGCTGGGCCCCTAACGAGTATTACCACCCTAGGTCAATATGGGCCTAGGAAATACAACAATTAAGATGTGGTTCCACTCTCTTTACGGCCGGATATCATGTACTGTCTTACACAGGACGTGTAAAACAGTGATTTGGCTAGTTATTATCTAAATAAATTCTGTCTGTCCGTCCGTGAGCCTGAAAACCTTTTAACTTGGACCACATTTGCTCTACAAAGACATATTATACAATTGGGGAATCAGAAAAACCTTCCCTTCATCTGTATCTTGAATATCCAACAATAGGTTTTTTGCCCGGATGTGGAGGGCTGAGTTAAACATTCAAATTTTAAAATAAATTGATAAAAATAGTGATTTTAAGCTTTAAATTTATATCCAGTTTAAAGAAACACAAAAAAAATTGTGTATTTAAAAGGTTTTGTTTTAAATTCAGTTTAATATATCTCTACAAATTTGCGAATTGAGGAAATCAATTTCATTTCTTCAAAAGTCCAAGGAATTAGTGTTAAATAGAGAGGATTTGTGTCGTGACATTTAGGAGTTCCATAGCGTTTGTGATTTGAAGAACTCAACTCAGTTGTGGTTCCACAGAATTTGTGATGGGAACAATTCAATTTTAGACCTGAATTGGAATTTGGGCCCAAATCGGAGTTTCGTCCCAAATTAGAATTGGACTTACCAGTGTTAATCTGAGGTTTTTACGTTTTATATAGAGAACTGAGGAGTTCAAAAAAATTGTTTCAATATTATCCTTACTAGACCCAGGGACCTCTTTTATTTTGGGCTAGAGGCCAAATTAGCCCTCCACAAAAACTAGTTTAAAAGTCTGAACGGTGTGCGACTTTTAAGTTAAAGTGGGTTCCATAAAAAACAGGAAATTTGATACATTTCTTTTTTGCTGGAACTTGCATTACAGTTAATTGAAACAAAAGCAAAAGACATAAATTTAGTTGCTTAAAACAGCAAAAAAAATTAATGTAAGATGTGGTGTTCAAACTAAAGAACTCAGGCAAGATGGATGTTCTTTCTTAAAGAGAACAATCACCTCACGTTGAAAATTTGATAACTGCGGCATCCTGGGGCAGCAAATGGTTAAAAAATTATAGGTTAGTTAATATTTATAGTTTATTCATATAATAAAATATATAGGTATTTTACTTTATTCATATAATAAAATATATAGGTATTTTTATGTTATTTTTTTCATCATATAGTAAATCTAATAGTTCTTGTTTTTTGGATTTACTCCTGGGATGTAGCAATAGTTTAGCGAATTTTACTAAATCTTTCAATATTCACAGTATTAATGCAACTACAAGAATCGTAATTTTCAAAAAAATAAAATATCAGAAGACATGCGAAATTTACAAGGGCCACTTTATTTCTATAATATCAAATAGTCTCATCAGAGTAAAGTAGAGATTATGAATATTTTTAATCTAGGTTTCCAAGTTTTGATTTGGGGAGATGTCCTTTTCTTCATATAAAATAAACTTTGTACAACAATGTAAGTCTTCCATTTTTTTCAAACGCTCCACAAGTTTCCAATTGAATCAGTGTCAGGTAGAATATCTCTTTAAACCTATTTTAGCCCCGTAGATTAAATAAAAGGTTCAGTTAGGACTTCCCTGTCGGTTAGCCAGATCGCTATCCACCTGAAGAAAGCCGGAGGGCACAACGACCGAAGGTTGTGATAACAATCACAAAGATGAAGACAATAGTCCGAATATAAATAGTGTAAATAATGGTAACTCCTCATCTCAGAAATTCAGAGTAAAACTATTTCTTCAGGTGTTTGTTAGCTTTCTTCAACGAATGTTATGAGGTAACGTCGTATACAAAACGTCATCTTTCTAAAAGCTTTTTGCGTCTTCTTGGAATAATTCTTCAAAGAATCAGTGAGTTGTTATCCTAAAGTCATAGAATTAAGATGACAGCTTCCAATCTGACTCTGGAGATAAAGATACACGTCATGTTCTTGATACTGGCAGTAAGTGACCAGCTGATCAGGACATTGATGGACCCACAATGATGAACGGACAATAATGCACGCAATATTCGTGCCGCCCACCTTCTTCACGAATGGTTGATGCTAAACTATAGGAAAATGACACGTTGCGCCTTGTAGGGCTAAAGTTTTTGTGGTTTTATTCTCTTTCTCGGGGCGAAATAATTTAAAATGACCTCAGAAATTATACAAGCGTATAATCGAGTTGCTGTATACATTGTTTTATTCTTAGATAAACGGAATGGATATATTTGTTCGAGCAGATCTCTAATTCCCTGCTAAAGCCCACGTTAACATAACTGTTGATGGACCTCTAATTATCACACCGTCTCTAATATGCAACCTACTATCTGTCCATATTTTAATTTTTGAAATTCTACACATGTATTGTCGAGAGGATACTGATAAACAAGACCTACATTAACAAGGAGTTGAAATGAAAGTAATGGCCATCAATAAAAAGCACTGGTATACAGTCTTTTTTACGGATGCCTTGTGTCCATTGATTATGGCAGAGGGCTGTTTATTTGATAATGTGTTAGGGTTTTTC